>JAYJMR010000288.1:0-35697 GCA_037074705.1 Zhengitettix transpicula
TAAGTGAATATAACAGAAAAACGCTTTAGCTCCTAAACGGCTGCAGATAGCAACCTGCGGGTGACGTCATCGTCTTCAGCGGGGGACATTTCCATAGGATGTGACACATAACTGACGCGAAAAGACGCACATTAGGTAGAAAAGAAGCAAAAAGTTAAAAAAAAATAAAAACGCCTTTAGCTCCTAAACGGCTGCAGCTAGCGACCAGCGGGTGAAGGCATCGTCTTCAGCAGGGACGCTTCCATTGGATGACACCCATAACTTACCCGAAAAGACGCACATTTGGGAGAAAACAAGCAAAAAGTAAATAAAACAGAAAAACGCCTTTAGCTGGTAAACGGCTGCAGCTAGCGACCTGCGGGTGACGGCATCGTCTTCAGCAGGGACGCTTCCATAGAATGAGATTTATAACTCACTCAAAAGACGAACATATGGAAGAATACAAGCAAAAAGTGAAAAAAAACAGATGAACGCCTGTAGCTCCTAAACAGCTGCAGCTAGCGACCTGCGGGTGACGTCATCGTCTACAGATGGAACGCTTTTATAGGATTAGACCATTAACTCACGCGAAATAACGCACATTTGAAAGAAAAGAAGCAAAAAGTAAAAAAAAAACAGAAAAACGTCTGTAGCTCCTAAACGGCTGCAGCTAGCGACCTTCGGGTGACGTCTTCGTTTTAAGCGGGGACAATTGCATAGGATGAGACACATAACTCACGCGAAAAGACGCACCTTTGGGAGAAAACAAGTAAAAGTGAATAAAACAGAAAAACTCCTTTAGCTCCTAAACGGCGGCAGCTAGCGACTTGCGGGTGACGTCATCGTCTTCAGCGAGAACGCTTCCATTCAATGTGACCCATAACTCACGCGAAAAGACGCACATTTGGGAGAAAACAAGCAAAAAGTGAATAAAACAGAAAAACCCTGTAGCTCCTAAACAACTGCAGCTAGCGACAAACGGGTGACGGCATCGTCTTCAGCAGGGACGCTACCATAGGATGAGGACATATAACTAACGCGAAAAGAGGCACATTTGGGAGAAAACAAGAAAAAAGTGAAAAAAACAGAAAAACGCCTTTAGCTTCTAAACCGCTCCAGCTAGCGACCTGCGGGTGACGTCATCGTCTTCAGCGTGAACGCTTACATTGGATTAGACCCATAACTCACGCAAAAAGACGCACATTTGGGAGAAAACAAGCAAAAAGGGAAAGAAACAGATAAACGCCTGTAGCTCCTAAACAGCTGCAGCTAGCGACCTGCGGGTGACGTCATCGTCTTCAGATGGAACGCGTTTATAGGATTAGACCCATAACTCACGCGAAATAACGCACATTTTAAAGAAAAGAAGCAAAAAGTAAAAAAAAAACAGAAAAACGTCTGTAGCTCCTAAACGGCTGCAGCTAGCGACCTGCGGGTGACAGCATCGTCTTCAGCGGGGACAATTTCATAGGATGAGACATATAACTCACGCGAAAAGAGGCACATTTGGGAGAAAACAAGAAAAAAGTGAAAAAAACAGAAGAACGCCTTTAGCTTCTAAACCGCTGCAGCTAGCAACCTGCGGGTTACGTCATCGTCTTCAGCGTGAACGGTTACATTGGATTAGACCCATAACTCACGCAAAAAGACGCACATTTGGGAGAATACAAGCAAAAAGGGAAAAAAACAGATAAACGCCTGTAGCTTCTAAACAGCTGCTGCTAGCGACCTGCGGGTGACGTCATCGTCTTCAGATGGAACGCCTTTATACGATTAGACCCATAACTCACGCGAAATAACGCACATTTTAAAGAAAAGAAGCAAAAAATAAAAAAAAACAGAAAAACGTCTGTAGCTCCTAAACGGCTGCAGCTAGCGACCTACGGATGACGTCATCGTCTTCAGATGGAACGCTTTTATATTATTAGACCCATAACTCACGCGAAATAACGCAACATTTTAAATAAAAGAAGCAAAAAGAAAAAAAATAAACAGAAAAACGTCTGTAGCTCCTAAACGGCTGCAGCTAGCGACCTGCGGGTGACGTCATCGTCTTAAGCGGGGTTAATTCCATAGGATGAGACACATAACTCACAAGAAAAGACGCACATTTGAGAGAATACATGCTAAAAGTGAATAAAACAGAAAAACGCCTTTAGGTCCTAAACGGCTGCTGCTAGCGACCTGCGGGTGACGTCATCGCCTCAGCGGGAACGCTTCCATAGAATTAGACCCAAAACTCACGCAAAAAGACGCACATTTGAGAAAAAACAAGCAAAAAGTGAAAAAAACAGAAAAACGCCTGTAGCTCCTAAATGGCTACAGATAGAAACCTTGCGGGTGACGTCATCGTCTTCAGCATGGACGCATCCTTAGGCTGAGACCCATAACTCACGCGAAAAGACGCACCTTTGGGAGAAAACAAGCAATAAGTGAATATAACAGAAAAACGCATTTAGCTCCTAAATGGCAGCAGCTAGAGACCTGCGGGTGACGTCATCGTCTTCAGCGGGAACGCTTCCATTGAATGTGACCCATAACTCACGCGAAGAGACGAACATTTGGGAGAAAACAAGCAAAAAGTGAAAAAAAAAGAAAAACGCCTGTAGCTCTTAAACGACTGCAGCTAGCGACGTGCGGGTGACGTCAACGTCCTTAGATTGAACGCTTTCATAAAATTAGACCCATAAGTCACAAGAAATGACGCACATTTGAGAGAAAACAAGCTAAAAGTGAATAAAACAGAAAAAACGCCTTTAGGTCCTAAACGGCTGCAGCTAACGACCTGCGGGTGACGTCATCGCCTCAGCGGGAACGCTTACATAGAATGAGACCCATAACTCACGCAAAAAGACGCACATTTGAGAGAAAACAAGCAAAAAAAGAAAAAAACAGAAAAACGCCTGTAGCTGCTAAACGGCTACAGCTAGAGACCTGCGGGTGACGTCATCGACTTCAGCGGGGACGCTACCTTAGGATGAGACCCATAACCCACGCAAAAGGACGCACCTTTGGGAGAAAACAAGCAATAAGTGAATATAACTGAAAAACGCCTTTAGCTCCTAAACGGCTGCTGCTAGCGACCTGCGGGTGCCGTCATCGTCTTCAGCGGGAACGCTTCCATTGAATGTGACCCATAACTCACGCGAAAAGACGAACATTTGGGAGAAAACAAGCAAAAAGTGAAAAAAATTGAAAAACGCCTGTGGCTCCTAAACGGCTGCATCTAGCGTCCTGCGGGTGACGGCATCGTCTTCAGCAGGGACGCTTCAATAGAATGAGACTTATAACTCACTCAAAAAGACGCACATTTGGGAGAAAACAAGCAAAAAGTGAAAAAACAGAAAAAACGACTTTAGCTTCTAAACCGCTGCAGCTAGCGACCTGCGGGTGACGTCATCGTCTTCAGCGTGAACGCTTACATTGGATGAGACCCATAACTCACGCGAAAAGACGCACCTTTTGGAGAAAACAAGCAATAAGTGAATATAACAGAAAAACGCCTTTAGCTCCTAAACGGCTGCAGCTAGCGACCTGCAGGTGACGGCATCGTCTTCAGCAGGGACGCTTCCATAGAATGAGACTTATAACTCACTCAAAAAAACGCACATTTGGGAGAAAACAAGCAAAAAGTGAAAAAAACAGATAAGCACCTGAAGCTCCTAAAAAGCTGCAGCTAGCGACCTGCGGGTGACGTCATCGTCTTAAGATGGAACGCTTTTATAGGATTAGACTAATAACTCACGCGAAATAACGCACATTTAAAAGAATAGAAACATAAAGTAAAAAAAAATCAGAAAAACGTCTGTAGCTCCTAAACGGCTGCAGCTAGCGACCTGCGGGTGACGTCATCGTATTCTGCGGGGTCAATTCTATAGGATGAGAACCATAACTCACGCAAAAAGACGCACATTTGAGAGAAAAAAAAGCTAAAAGTGAATAAAACAGAAAAACGCCTTTAGGTCCTAAACGGCTGCAGCTAGCGACCTGCGGGTGACGTCATCGCCTCAACGGGAACGCTTCCATAGAATGAGACCCATAACTCACGCAAAAAGACGCACATTTGAGAGAAAATAAGCAAAACGTGAAAAACACAGAAAAACACGTGTAGCTCCAAAACGGCTACAGCTAGAGACCTGCGGGTGACGTCATCGTCTTCATCGGGGACGCTGCCTTAGGATGAGACCCATAACTCACGCGAAAAGACGCACCTTTGGGAGAAAATAAGCAAAAAGTGGAAAAAACGGAAAACGACTGTAGCTCCTAAACGGCTACAGCTAGAGACCTTCGGGTGACATCAATGTCTTCAGCGGGACGCTTCCATATGATTAGACCCATAACTTATGCGAAAAGACGCACATTTGGAAGACAACAAGCAAAAAGTGAAAAAAACAGAAAAACGCCAGTAGCTCCTAAACGGCTGCAGGTGGCGACCTGTGGGCGACGGCAACGTCTTCAGTGGAGACACTTCTATTGGATGAGACCCATAACTCACGCGAAAAGACGCACATTTGTGAGAAAACAAGCAAAAATTGAAAAAAAAAGAAAAACGCCTTAAGCTTCTAAACGCCTGCAGCTAGCGACCTGCGGGTGACGTCATCGTCTTCAGATGGAACGCTTTTATAAGATTAGACCCATAACTCACGCGAAATAACGCACATTTTTAAGAAAAGAAGCAAAAAGTTAAAAAAACAGAAAAACGTCTGTAGCTCCTAAACGGCTGCAGCTAGCGACCTGCGGGTGACGTCATCGTCTTCAGCGGGGACAATTCTATAGGATGAGACACATATCTCACGCGAAAAGACGCACCTTTGGGAGAAAACAAGCAAAAAGTGAATAAAACAGAAAAACTCCTTTAGCTCCTAAACGGCTGCAGCTAGCGACCTGCGGGTGACGTCATAGTCTTCAGCGGGAACGCTTCCATTAAATGTGACCCATAACTCTCGCGAAAAGACGCACATTTGGGAGAAAACAAGCAAAAAATGAAAAACACAGAAAAACGCCTGTAGCTCCTAAACGGCTGCAGTTAGCGACAAACGGGTGACGGCATCGTCTTCAGCAGGGACGCTTCCATAGGATTAGACATATAACTCACGCGAAAAGACGCATATTTGGGAGAAAACAAACAAAAAGTGAAAAAAACAGATAAACGCCTGTAGCTCCTAAACATCTGCAGCTAGTGACTTGCGGGTGACGTCATCGTCTTCAGATGGAACGCTTTCATGGGATTAGACCCATAACTCACGCGAAATGACGCACATTTTAAAGAAAAAAACAGAAAAACGCCTGTAGCTACTAAACGGTTGCAGCTAGCGACGTGCGGGTGACGTCAACGTCTTCAGATGGAACGCTTTCATAAAATTAGACCCATAACTCACAAGAAAAGACGCACATTTGAGAGAAAACAAGCTAAAAGAGATTAAAACAGAAAAACGCCTTTAGGTCTTAAACGGCTGCAGCTAGCGACCTGCGGGTGACGTCATCGCCTCAGCGGGAACGCTTCCATAGAATGAGACCCATAACTCACACAAAAAGACGCACATTTAAGAGAAAATATGCAAAAAGTGAAAAAAACAGAAAAACGCTAGTAGCTCCTAAACGGCTACAGCTAGAGACCTGCGGGTGCCGTCATCGTCTTCAGCGGGGACTCTTCCTTAGGATGAGACCCATAACTCACGCGAAAAGACGCACCTTTGGGAGAAAACAAGCAATAAGTGAATATAACAGAAACACGCCTTTAGCTCCTAAACGGCTGCAGCTAGCGACCTGCGGGTGCCGTCATCGTCTTCAGCGGGAACGCTTCTATTGAATGTGACCCATAACTCACGCAAAAAGACGAATATTTGGGAGAAAGCAAGCAAAAGTGAAAAAACCGGAAAAACGCCTGTAGCTCCTAAACGGCTGCAGGTACTCTTCCTGTGGGCGACTGCAACGTCTTCAGCGGGGACACTTCCATTGGATGAGACCCATAACTCACGCGAAAAGACGCACATTTGTAAGAAAACAAGCTAAAATTGAAAAAAACATAAAAACGCCTTAAGCTCGTAAACGCCTGCAGCTAGCGACCTGCGAGTGACGGCATCGTCTTCAGCAGGGACGCTTTCATAGAATGAGACTTATAACTCACTCAAAAAGACGCTTATTTGGGAGAAAACAAGCAAAAATTGAAAAAAACAGAAAAACGCCTGTAGCTCCTAAACAGCTGCAGCTAGTGAACTGCGGGTGACGTCATCGTCTTCAGATGGAACGCTTTCATAAAATTAGACCCATAACTCACAAGAAAAGACGCACATTTGAGAGAAAACAAGCTAAAAGTGAATAAAACAGAAAAACGCCTTTAGGTCCTAAACGGCTGCAGCTAGCGACCTGCGGGTGACGTCATCACCTCAGCGGGAACGCTTCTATAGAATGAGAACCATAACTCACGCAAAAAGACGAACATTTGAGAGAAAACAAGCAAAAAGTGAAAAAAACAAAAAACGCCCTTAGCTCCTAAACAGCTGCAGCTAGCGACCTGCGGGTGACGTCATCGTCTTCACATGGAACGCTTTCATGGGATTAGACCCATAACTCACGCGAAATGACGCACATTTTAAAGAAAAAAACAGAAAAACGCCTGTAGCTACTAAACGGTTGCAGCTAGCGACGCGGGTGACGTCAACGTCTTCAGATGGAACGCTTTCATAAAATTAGACCCATAACTCACAAGAAAAGACTCACATTTGAGAGAAAACAAGCTAAAAGTGATTAAAACAGAAAAACGCCTTTAGGTCTTAAACGGCTGCAGCTAGCGACCTGCGGGTGACGTCATCGCCTCAGCGGGAACGCTTCCATAGAATGAGACCCATAACTCACACAAAAAGACGCACATTTAAGAGAAAATATGCAAAAAGTAAAAAAAACAGAAAAACGCTAGTAGCTCCTAAACGGCTACAGCTAGAGACCTGCGGGTGCCGTCATCGTCTTCAGCGGGGACTCTTCCTTAGGATGAGACCCATAACTCACAAGAAAAGACCCACATTTGAGAGAAAACATGCTAAAAGTGAACAAAACAGAAAAACGCCTTTAGGTCCTAAACGGCTGCAGCTAGCGACCTGCGGGTGACGTCATCGTCTTCAGCGGGAACGCTTCCATTGAATGTGACCCATAACTCACGCGAAAAGACGAACATTTGGGAGAAAACAAGCAAAAAGTGAAAAAAACAGAAATACGCCAGTAGCTCCTAAACGGCTGCAGGTAGCTTCCTGTGGGCGACTGCAACGTCTTCAGCGGGGACACTTCTATTGGATGAGACCCATAACTCACGCTAAAAGACGCACATTTGTGAGAAAACAAGCTAAAATTGAAAAAAAAATAAAAACGCCTTAAGCTCGTAAACGCCTGCAGCTAGTGACCTGCGAGTGACGGCATCGTCTTCAGCGGGAACGCTTCTATTAAATGTGACCCATAACTCTCGCGAAAAGACGCACATTTGGGAGAAAACAAACAAAAAATGAAAAAAACAGAAAAACGCCTGTAACTCCTAAACGGCTGCAGCTAGCGACAAACGGGTGACGGCATCGTCTTCAGCAGGACGCTTCCATAGGATTAGACATATAACTCACGCGAAAAGACGCATATTTGGGAGAAAACAAACAAAAAGTGAAAAAAACAGATAAACGCCTGTAGCTCCTAAACATCTGCAGCTAGTGACTTGCGGGTGACGTCATCGTCTTCAGATGGAACGCTTTCATGGGATTAGACCCATCACTCACGCGAAATGACGCACATTTAAAGAAAAAAACAGAAAAAACGCCTGTAGCTACTAAACGGTTGCAGCTAGCGACGTGCGGGTGACGTCAACGTCTTCAGATGGAACGCTTTCATAAAATTAGACCCATAACTCACAAGAAAAGACTCACATTTGAGAGAAAACAAGCTAAAAGTGATTAAACAGAAAAACGCCTTTAGGTCTTAAACGGCTGCAGCTAGCGACCTGCGGGTGACGTCATCGCCTCAGCGGGAACGCTTCCATAGAATGAGACCCATAACTCACACAAAAAGACGCACATTTAAGAGAAAATATGCAAAAAGTGAAAAAAACACAAAAACGCTAGTAGCTCCTAAACGGCTACAGCTAGAGACCTGCGGGTGCCGTCATCGTCTTCAGCGGGGACTCTTCCTTAGGATGAGACCCATAACTCACGCGAAAAGACGCACCTTTGGGAGAAAACAAGCAATAAGTGAATATAACAGAAACACGTCTTTAGCTCCTAAACGGCTGCAGATAGCGACCTGCGGGTGCCGTCATCGTCTTCAGCGGGAACGCTTCTATTGAATGTGACCCATAACTCACGCAAAAAGACGAATATTTGGGAGAAAACAAGCAAAAAGTGAAAAAACCGGAAAAACGCCTGTAGCTCCTAAACAGCTGCAGCTAGCGACCTGCGGGCGACTGCAACGTCTTCAGCGGGGACACTTCTATTGGATGAGAGACCCATAACTCACGCGAAAAGACGCACATTTGTAAGAAAACAAGCTAAAATTGAAAAAAACATAAAAACGCCTTAAGCTCGTAAACGCCTGCAGCTAGCGACCTGCGAGTGACGGCATCGTCTTCAGCGGGAACGCTTCCTTAGGATGAGACCCATAAGTCACGCGAAAAGACGCACCTTTGGGAGAAAACAAGCAATATGTGAATATAACAGAAAGACGCCTTTAGCTCTTAAACGGCTGCAGCTAGCGACCTGCGGGTGCCGTCATCGTCTTCAAATGGAACGCTTCTATTGAATGTGACCCATAACTCACGCGAAAAGACGAACATATGGGAGAAAACAAGCAAAAAGTGAAAAAACCAGAAAAACGCCTGTAGCTTCTAAACGGCTGCAGCTAGCGACCTGCGGGTGACGGCATCGTCTTCAGCAGGGACGCTTTCATGGAATGAGACTTAAAACTCACTCAAAAAGACGCTTATTTGGGAGAAAACAAGCAAAAATTGAAAAAAAACAGATAAACGCCTGTAGCTCCTAAACAGCTGCAGCTAGTGAACTGCGGGTGACGTCATCGTCTTCAGATGGAACGCTTTCATAAAATTAGACCCATAACTCACAAGAAAAGACGCACATTTGAGAGAAAACAAGCTAAAAGTGAATAAAACAGAAAAACGCCTTTAGGTCCTAAACGGCTGCAGCTAGCGACCTGCGGGTGACGTCATCGCCTCAGCGGGAACGCTTTTATAGAATGAGAACCATAACTCACGCAAAAAGACGAACATTTGAGAGAAAACAAGCAAAAAGTGAAAAAAACAAAAAACGCCTGTAGCTCCTAAACAGCTGCAGCTAGCGACCTGCGGGTGACGTCATCGTCTTCACATGGAACGCTTTCATAGGAATAGACCCATAACTCACACGAAATAACGCACATTTTAAAGAAAAAAACAGAAAAACGCCTGTAGCTCCTAAACGGCTGCAGCTAGCGACCAGCGGGTGACGTCATCGTCTTCATTGGGGATGCTTCCATATGATGAGACCCATAACTCACGCAAAAAGACGCACATTTGGGAGAAAACAAGCAAAAAGTGAAAAAACAAAAAACGCCTGTAGCTACTAAACGGCTGCAGCTAGCGACGTGCGGGTGACGTCAACGTCTTCTGATGGAACGCTTTCATAAAATTAGACCCATAACTCACAAGAAAAGACCCACATTTGAGAGAAAACATGCTAAAAGTGAACAAAACAAAAAAACGCCTTTAGGTCCTAAACGGCTGCAGCTAGCGACCTGCGGGTGACGTCATCGTCTTTAGCAGGAACGCTTCCATTGAATGTGACCCATAACTCACGCGAAAAGACGAACATTTGGGAGAAAACAAGCAAAAAGTGAAAAAAAGAGAAATACGCCAGTAGCTCCTAAACGGCTGCAGGTAGCTTCCTGTGGGCGACTGCAACGTCTTCAGCGGGGACACTTCTATTGGATGAGGCCCATAACTCACGCGAAAAGACGCACATTTGTGAGAAAACAAGCTGAAATTGAAAAAAAAATAAATACGCCTTAAGCTCGTAAACGCCGGCAGCTAGCGACCTGCGAGTGACGGCATCGTCTTCAGCGGGAACGCTTCCTTAGGATGAGACCCATAAGTCACGCGAAAAGACGCACCTTTGGGAGAAAACAAGCAATATGGGAATATAACAGAAAAACGCCTTTAGCTCCTAAATGGCTGCAGCTAGCGACCTGCGGGTGCCGTCATCGGCTTCAGTTGGAACGCTTCTATTGAATGTGACCCATAACTCACGCGAAAAGACGAACATATGGGAGAAAACAAGCAAAAAGTGAAAAAAACAGAAAAACGCCTGTAGCTTCTAAACGACTGCAGCTAGCGACCTGCGGGTGACGGCATCGTCTTCAGCAGGGACGCTTCCATAGAATGAGACTTATAACTCACTCAAAAAGACGCTTATTTGGGAGAAAACAAGCAAAAATTGAAAAAAACAGATAAACGCCTGTAGCTCCTAAACAGCTGCAGCTAGTGAACTGCGGGTGACGTCATCGTCTTCAAATAGAACGCTTTTATAGGATTAGAGTCATAACTCACTCGAAATAACGCACATTTTAAAGAAAAGAAGCAAAAAGTAAAAAAAAACAGAAAAACGTCTGTAGATCCTAAACGGCTGAAGCTAGTGACCTGCGGGTGACGTCATCGTCTTCAGCGGGGACAATTCTATAGGATGAGACACATAACTCACGCGAAAAGACGCACCTTTGGGAGAAAACAAGCAAAAAGTGAATAAAACAGAAAAACTCCTTTAGCTCCTAAACGGCTTCAGCTAGCGACCTGCGGGTGACGTCATCGTCTTCAGCGGGAACGCTTCCATTAAATGTGACCCATAACTCACGCAAAAAGACGCACATTTGGGAGAAAACAAGCAAAAAGTGAAAAAAACAGAAGAAACGCCTGTAGCTCCTAAACGGCTGCAGCTAGCGACAAACGGGTGACAGCATCGTCGTCAGCAGGGACGCTTCCACAGGATGAGACATATAACTCACGCGAAAAGACGCACATTTAGGAGAAAACAAGCAAAAAGTGAAAAAATCAAAAAACGCCTGTAGCTACTAAACGGCTGCAGCTAGCGACGTGCGGGTGACGTCAACGTTTTCAGATGGAACGCTTTCATAAAATTAGACCCGTAACTCACAAGAAAAGACCCACATTTGAGAGAAAACAAGCTAAAAGTGAATAAAACAGAAAAACGCCTTTAAGTCCTAAACGGCTGCAGCTAGCGACCTGTAAGTGACGTCATCGTCTTCAGCGGGAACGCTTCCATTGAATTTGACCCATAACTCACGCGAAAAGAAGAACATTTGGGAGAAAACAAGCAAAAAGTGAAAAAAACAGAAAAACGCCTGTAGCTCCTAAACGGCTATAGCTAGAGACCGGTGGGTGACGTCATCGTCTTCAGCGGGAACGCTTCCTTAGGATGAGACCCATAACTCACGCGAAAAGACGAACATTTGAGAGAAAACAAGCAAAAAGTGAAAAAAACAAAAAACGCCCTTAGCTCCTAAACAGCTGCAGCTAGCGACCTGCGGGTGACGTCATCGTCTTCACATGGAACGCTTTCATGGGAGTAGACCCATAACTCACGCGAAATGACGCACATTTTAAAGAAAAAAACAGAAAAACGCCTGTAGCTACTAAACGGTTGCAGCTAGCGACGTGCGGGTGACGTCAACGTCTTCAGATGGAACGCTTTCATAAAATTAGACCCATAACTCACAAGAAAAGACTCACATTTGAGAGAAAACAAGCTAAAAGTGATTAAAACAGAAAAACGCCTTTAGGTCTTAAACGGCTGCAGCTAGCGACCTGCGGGTGACGTCATCGCCTCAGCGGGAACGCTTCCATAGAATGAGACCCATAACTCACACAAAAAGACGCACATTTAAGAGAAAATATGCAAAAAGTAAAAAAAACAGAAAAACGCCTGTAGCTCCTAAACGGCTGCAGCTAGCGACCAGCGGGTGACGTCATCGTCTTCATTGGGGATGCTTCCATATGATGAGACCCATAACTCACGCAAAAAGACGCACATTTGGGAGAAAACAAGCAAAAAGTGAAAAAAAAAAACGCCTGTAGCTACTAAACGGCTGCAGCTAGCGACCTGCGGGTGACGTCATCGTCTTCAGCGGGAACGCTTCCATTGAATGTGACCCATAACTCACGCGAAAAGACGAACATTTGGGAGAAAACAAGCAAAAAGTGAAAAAAACAGAAATACGCCAGTAGCTCCTAAACGGCTGCAGGTAGCTTCCTGTGGGCAACTGCAACGTCTTCAGCGGGGACACTTCTATTGGATGAGACCCATAACTCACGCTAAAAGACGCACATTTGTGAGAAAACAAGCTAAAATTGAAAAAAAAATAAAAACGCCTTAAGCTCGTTAACGCCTGCAGCTAGCGACCTGCGAGTGACGGCATCGTCTTCAGCGGGAACGCTTCTATTAAATGTGACCCATAACTCTCGCGAAAAGACGCACATTTGGGAGAAAACAAGCAAAAAATGAAAAAACAGAAAAACGCCTGTAACTCCTAAACGGCTGCAGCTAGCGACAAACGGGTGACGGCATCGTCTTCGGCAGGGACGCTTCCATAGGATTAGACATCATATAACTAACGCGAAAAGACGCATATTTGGGAGAAAACAAACAAAAAGTGAAAAAAACAGATAAACGCCTGTAGCTCCTAAACATCTGCAGCTAGTGACTTGCGGTGACGTCATCGTCTTCAGATGGAACGCTTTCATGGGATTAGACCCATAACTCACGCGAAATGACGCACATTTTAAAGAAAAAAACAGAAAAACGCCTGTAGCTACTAACGGTTGCAGCTAGCGACGTGCGGGTGACGTCAACGTCTTCAGATGGAACGCTTTCATAAAATTAGACCCATAACTCACAAGAAAAGACTCACATTTGAGAGAAAACAAGCTAAAAGTGATTAAAACAGAAAAACGCCTTTAGGTCTTAAACGGCTGCAGCTAGCGACCTGCGGGTGACGTCATCGCCTCAGCGGGAATGCTTCCATAGAATGAGACCCATAACTCACACAAAAAGACGCACATTTAAGAGAAAATATGCAAAAAGTGAAAAAAACACAAAAACGCTAGTAGCTCCTAAACGGCTACAGCTAGAGACCTGCGGGTGCCGTCATCGTCTTCAGCGGGGACTCTTCCTTAGGATGAGACCCATAACTCACGCGAAAAGACGCACCTTTGGGAGAAAACAAGCAATAAGTGAATATAACAGAAACACGCTTTTAGCTCCTAAACGGCTGCAGCTAGCGACCTGCGGGTGCCGTCATCGTCTTCAGCGGGAACGCTTCTATTGAATGTGACCCATAACTCACGCAAAAAGACGAATATTTGGGAGAAAACAAGCAAAAAGTGAAAAAACCGGAAAAACGCCTGTAGCTCCTAAACAGCTGCAGCTAGCGACCTGCGGGCGACTGCAACGTCTTCAGCGGGGACACTTCTATTGGATGAGACCCATAACTCACGCGAAAAGACGCACATTTGTAAGAAAACAAGCTAAAATTGAAAAAAACATAAAAACGCCTTATGCTCGTAAACGCCTGCAGCTAGCGACCTGCGAGTGACGGCATCGTCTTCAGCGGGAACGCTTCCTTAGGATGAGACCCATAAGTCGCGCGAAAAGACGCACCTTTGGGAGAAAACAAGCAATATGTGAATATAACAGAAAGACGCCTTTAGCTCCTAAACGGCTGCAACTAGCGACCTGCGGGTGCCGTCATCGTCTTCAAATGGAAAGCTTCTATTGAATGTGACCCATAACTCACGCGAAAAGACGAACATATGGGAGAAAACAAGCAAAAAGTGAAAAAACCAGAAAAACGCCTGTAGCTTCTAAACGGCTGCAGCTAGCGACCTGCGGGTGACGGCATCGTCTTCAGCAGGGACGCTTTCATGGAATGAGACTTAAAACTCACTCAAAAAGACGCTTATTTGGGAGAAAACAAGCAAAAATTGAAAAAAAACAGATAAACGCCTGTAGCTCCTAAACAGCTGCAGCTAGTGAACTGCGGGTGACGTCATCGTCTTCAGATGGAACGCTTTCATAAAATTAGACCCATAACTCACAAGAAAAGACGCACATTTGAGAGAAAACAAGCTAAAAGTGAATAAAACAGAAAAAACGCCTTTAGGTCCTAAACGGCTGCAGCTAGCGACCTGCGGGTGACGTCATCGCCTCAGCGGTAACGCTTTTATAGAATTAGAACCATAACTCACGCAAAAAGACGAACATTTGAGAGAAAACAAGCAAAAAGTGAAAAAAACAAAAAACGCCTGTAGCTCCTAAACAGCTGCAGCTAGCGACCTGCGGGTGACGTCATCGTCTTCACATGGAACGCTTTCATAGGAATAGACCCATAACTCACGCGAAATAACGCACATTTTAAAGAAAAAAACAGAAAAACGCCTGTAGCTCCTAAACGGCTGCAGCTAGCGACCAGCGGGTGACGTCATCGTATTCATTGGGGATGCTTCCATATGATGAGACCCATAACTCACGCAAAAAGACGCACATTTGGGAGAAAACAAGCAAAAAGTGAAAAAAACAAAAAACGCCTGTAGCTACTAAACGGCTGCAGCTAGCGACGTGCGGGTGACGTCAACGTCTTCTGATAGCACGCTTTCATAAAATTAGACCCATAACTCACAAGAAAAGACCCACATTTGAGAGAAAACATGCTAAAAGTGAACAAAACAAAAAAACGCCTTTAGGTCCTAAACGGCTGCAGCTAGCGACCTGCGGGTGACGTCATCGTCTTCAGCAGGAACGCTTCCATTGAATGTGACCCATAACTCACGCGAAAAGACGAACATTTGGAGAAAACAAGCAAAAAGTGAAAGAAAGAGAAATACGCCAGTAGCTCCTAAACGGCTGCAGGTAGCTTCCTGTGGCGACTGCAACGTCTTCAGCGGGGACACTTCTATTGGATGAGACCCATAACTCACGCGAAAAGACGCACATTTGTGAGAAATCAAGCTAAAATTGAAAAAAAAATAAAAACGCCTTAAGCTCGTAAACGCCGGCAGCTAGCGACCTGCGAGTGACGGCATCGTCTTCAGCGGGAACGCTTCCTTAGGATGAGACCCATAAGTCACGCAAAAGACGCACAATTGAGAGAAAACAAGCAAAAAGTGAAAAAAACAGAAAACGCCTGTAGCTCCCAAACGGCTACAGCTAGCGACCTGCGGGTGACGTCATCGTCTTCAGCGGGAACGCTTCCATTGGATGAGACTAATAACTCACGCGAAAAGACGCACATTTGTGAGAAAACAAGCAAAAATTGAAAAAAACAGAAAACGCCTTATTTCCTAAACAAATGCAGCTAGCGACCTGCGAGTAACTGCATCAACTTCAGCGGGAACACTTCCTTAGGATAAGACCCATAACTCACTCGAAAAGACGCACCTTTGGGAGAAAACAAGCAATATGGGAATATAACAGAAAAACGCCTTTAGCTCCTAAATGGCTGCAGCTAGCGACCTGCGGGTGCCGTCATCGGCTTCAGTTGGAACGCTTCTATTGAATGTGACCCATAACTCACGCGAAAAGACGAACATATGGGAGAAAACAAGCAAAAAGTGAAAAAAACAGAAAAACGCCTGTAGCTTCTAAACGACTGCAGCTAGCGACCTGCGGGTGACGGCATCGTCTTCAGCAGGGACGCTTCATAGAATGAGACTTATAACTCACTCAAAAAGACGCTTATTTGGGAGAAAACAAGCAAAAATTGAAAAAAACAGATAAACGCCTGTAGCTCCTAAACAGCTGCAGCTAGTGAACTGCGGGTGACGTCATCGTCTTCAAATAGAACGCTTTTATAGGATTAGAGTCATAACTCACTCGAAATAACGCACATTTTAAAGAAAAGAAGCAAAAAGTAAAAAAAAACAGAAAAACGTCTGTAGATCCTAAACGGCTGAAGCTAGTGACCTGCGGGTGACGTCATCGTCTTCAGCGGGGACAATTCTATAGGATGAGACACATAACTCACGCGAAAAGACGCACCTTTGGGAGAAAACAAGCAAAAAGTGAATAAAACAGAAAAACTCCTTTAGCTCCTAAACGGCTTCAGCTAGCGACCTGTGGGTGACGTCATCGTCTTCAGCGGGAACGCTTCCATTAAATGTGACCCATAACTCACG
Source organism: Zhengitettix transpicula (assembly GCA_037074705.1). Classification (NCBI taxonomy): domain Eukaryota; kingdom Metazoa; phylum Arthropoda; class Insecta; order Orthoptera; family Tetrigidae; genus Zhengitettix; species Zhengitettix transpicula. Next base: position 16,184 of record JAYJMR010000288.1, read on the forward strand.
CAAAAAGACGCACATTTGGGAGAAAACAAGCAAAAAGTGAAAAAACAGAAGAAACGCCTGTAGCTCCTAAACGGCTGCAGCTAGCGACAAACGGGTGACAGCATCGTCGTCAGCAGGGACGCTTCCACAGGATGAGACATATAACTCACGCGAAAAGACGCACATTTAGGAGAAAACAAGCAAAAAGTGAAAAAATCAAAAAACGCCTGTAGCTACTAAACGGCTGCAGCTAGCGACGTGCGGGTGACGTCAACGTTTTCAGATGGAACGCTTTCATAAAATTAGACCCGTAACTCACAAGAAAAGACCCACATTTGAGAGAAACAAGCTAAAAGTGAATAAAACAGAAAAACGCCTTTAAGTCCTAAACGGCTGCAGCTAGCGACCTGTAAGTGACGTCATCGTCTTCAGCGGGAACGCTTCCATTGAATTTGACCCATAACTCACGCGAAAAGAAGAACATTTGGGAGAAAACAAGCAAAAAGTGAAAAAAACAGAAAAACGCCTGTAGCTCCTAAACGGCTATAGCTAGAGACCAGTGGGTGACGTCATCGTCTTCAGCGGGAACGCTTCCTTAGGATGAGACCCATAACTCACGCGAAAAGACGCACCTTTGGGAGAAAACAAGCCATAAGTGAATATAACAGAAAAACGCCTTTAGCTCCTAAACGGCTGCAGCTAGCGACCTGCGGGTGCCGTCATCGTCTTCAGCGGGAACGCTTCTATTGAATGTGACCCATAACTCACGCGAAAAACGAACATATGGGAGAAAACAAGCAAAAAGTGAAGAAAACAGAAAAACGCCTGTAGCTCCTAAACGGCTGCAGCTAGCGACCTGCGGGTGACGTCATCGTCTTCAGATGGAACGCTTTTATAGGATTAGAACCATAACTCACGCGAAATAACGCACATTTTAAAGAAAAGAAGCAAAAAGTAAAAAAAACAGAAAAACGTCTGTAGTTCCTAAACGGCTGCAGCTAGCGACCTGCGGGTGACGTCATCGTCTTCAGCGGGGACAATTCTATAGGATGAGACACAAACTCACGCGAAAAGACGCACCTTTGGCAGAAAACAAGCAAAAAGTGAATAAAACAGAAAAACACCTTTAGCTCCTAAACGGCTGCAGCTAGCGACCTGCGGGTGACGTCATCGCCTCAGCGGGAACGCTTCCATAGAATAAGACCATAACTCACGCAAAAAGACGAACATTTGAGAGAAAACAAGCAAAAAGTGAAAAAAACAAAAAACGCCTGTAGCTCCTAAACAGCTGCAGCTAGCGACCTGCGGGTGACGTCATCGTCTTCACATGGAACGCTTTCATAGGAATAGACCCATAACTCACGCGAAATAACGCACATTTTAAAGAAAAAAACAGAAAAACGCCTGTAGCTCCTAAACGGCTGCAGCTAGCGACCAGCGGGTGACGTCATCGTCTTCATTGGGGATGCTTCCATATGATGAGACCCATAACTCACGCAAAAAGACGCACATTTGGGAGAAAACAAGCAAAAAGTGAAAAAACAAAAAACGCCTGTAGCTACTAAACGGCTGCAGCTAGCGACCTGCGGGTGACGTCATCGTCTCCAGCGGGGACATATCTATAGGATGAGACACATAACTCACGCGAAAAGACGCACCTTTGGGAGAAAACAAGCAAAAAGTGAATAAAACAGAAAAACGCCTTTAGGTCCTAAACGGCTGCAGCTAGCGACCTGCGGGTGACGTCATCGCCTCAGCGGAACGCTTTTATAGAATGAGAACCATAACTCACGCAAGAAGACGACAATTTGAGAGAAAACAAGCAAAAAGTGAAAAAAACAAAAAACGCCTGTAGCTCCTAAACAGCTGCAGCTAGCGACCTGCGGGTGGACGTCATCGTCTTCACATGGAACGCTTTCATAGGAATAGACCCATAACTCACGCGAAATAACGCACATTATAAAGAAAAAACAGAAAAACGCCTGTAGCTCCTAAACGGCTGCAGCTAGCGACCAGCGGGTGACGTCATCGTCTTCATTGGGGATGCTTCCATATGATGAGACCCATAACTCACGCAAAAAGACGCACATTTGGGAGAAAACAAGCAAAAAGTGAAAAAACAAAAAACGCCTGTAGCTACTAAACGGCTGCAGCTAGCGACGTGCGGGTGACGTCAACGTCTTCTGTTGGAACGCTTTCATAAAATTAGACCCATAACTCACAAGAAAAGACCCACATTTGAGAGAAAACATGCTAAAAGTGAACAAAACAAAAAAAAACGCCTTTAGGTCCTAAACGGCTGCAGCTAGCGACCTGCGGGTGACGTCATCGTCTTCAGCAGGAACGCTCCCAAAGGATGAGACACATACAGACGCGAAAAGACACAAATTTGGGAGAAAAAAAGCAAAAAGTGAAAAAAACAGAAAAACGCCTTCAGCTACTAAACAACTGCAACTAGCGACCTGCGGGTGACAGCATCGTCTTCAGCGGGAACGCTTCCATAAGTCTAGACCCATAACTCACGCGAAACTAGCACATTTTGGAGAAAACAAGCCATTATTGAAAAAACAAAAAACGACTGTAGCTCCTAAACGGCTGCACCTAGCGACCTGCGGGTGACGTTATCGTCTTCAGCGGGAACGCTCCTTTAGGATGAGATCCATAACTGACGCGAAACGACGCACATTTGGGAGGAAAGAAGCAAAAAGTGAAAAAAACAGAAAACGCCTTAAGCTCCTAAACGGCTGCTGCTAGCGACCTGCGGGTGAAGTCATCGTCTTCAGCGGGAACGCTTTTATATGACGAGACCCATAACTCACGCGAAAACACGCACATTTGGGAGAAAACAAGCAAAATGTGAAAAAAACAGAAAAACACTTTTAGCTCCTAAACAGCTGCAGCTAGCGACCTGCGGGTGAAGTCATCGTCTTCACCGGGAACGCTTCCATAGGACGAGTTCCATAACTGACGCGAACGATGCACATTTGGAAGAAAACAAACAAAAAATTTAAAAAACAGAAAAACGCCTTTAGCTCCTAAACGGCGGCAGCTAGCGACCTGCTTGTGACGTCATCGTCTTCATCGGGAACGCTTCCATAGGATGAAACCCATAACTCACGCGAAAAGACGCAAATTTGGGAGAAAACAAATAAAATGTGAAAAAACAGTCAAACCCCTCAGCTCCTAAACGGCTGCAGCTAGCGACCTGCGGGTGACGGCATTGTCTTCAGCGGGAACACTTTTTAATGATGAGACCCATAACTCACGCGAAAAAACGCACATTTGGGAGAAAACATTCAAAATGTGAAAAAACAGAAAAACGCCTTTCGCTCCTTAACAGATGCAGCGAGCGACATGCGAGTGACGTCATCGTCTTAAGCTGTAACGCTTCCATAGGATGAGACCCATAACTGACGCGAAAAGACGCAAATTTAGGAGAGAACAAGCAAAAATGGAAAAAAAAACAGAAAAAAGCCTTTAACTCTGAAACAACTGAAGCTAGCGACTTGCGGGCGACGGCATCTTCTTCAGCGGGAACGCTTCCATAAGATGAGTCCCATAACTCACGCGAAAAGACGCACATTTGGGAGAAAAAAGCAAAAAGTGAAAAAACAGAAAAACGACTTCAGCTCCTAAACAACTGCAACTAGCGACCTGCAAGAGACGGCATCGTCTTCAGCGGAAACGCTTCCATAGGATGAGACCCATAACTGTCGCGAAAAGTCGCACATTTGGGAGAAATTTAGCAAAAAGTGAAAAAAACAGAAAAACGCCTTTAGCTCCTAAACGGCTGCAGCTAGCGACTGGAAGGTGACGTCGTCTTCAGCGAAAACGCGTCACTAGGATGAGTCCCATAACTCACGCGAAAAGACGCACATTATGGAGAAAACAAGCAAAAAGTGAAAAAAAACAGAAAAACGTTTTTAGCTCCTAAACGGCGGCAGCTAGCGGCCAGCGGGTGACGTCATCGTCTTCAGCGGGAACTCTTCCATAGGATGAGACCTATAACTCACGCCAAAAGACGCACATTTTGGAGAAAACATGCAAAAACTGAAAAAAAACAGATAAACGCCTGTAGTTCCTAAACAACTGCAACTAGCGACCTGCAAGTGACGGCATCGTCTTCAGCAGAAACGCTTCCATAGGATGAGACCCATAACTGTCGCGAAAAGTCGCACATTTGGGAGAAATCCAGCAAAAAGTGAAAAAAACAGAAAAACGCCTTTAGCTCCTAAACGGCTGCAGCTAGCGACTGGAAGGTGACGTCGTCTTCAGCGAAAACTTGTCACTAGGAAGAGACCCATAACTCACGCCAAAAGACGCACATTTGGGAGAAAAGAAGCAAAATGTGAAAAAACAGAAAAACGCATTAAGCTCCTTAACAGATGCAGCGTGCGACTTGCGGGTGACGTCATCGTTATCAGCGGGAACGCTTCCATAGAATGAGACACATAACTCAAGCGAAAAGTCGCACATTTTGAAAAAAACAAGCCATTATTGAAAAAACAGAAAAACGACTGTAGCTCCTAAACATCTGCACCTAGCGACCCGCGGGTGACGGCCTCGTCTTCAGCGGAAACGATTACATGGGTTGAGACTTATAACTCACGTGAAAAGACGAACATTTGGGAGGAAAGAAGCAAAAAATGAAAAAAACAGAAAAAAGCCTAAAGATCCTAAACGGCTGCTGCTAGCGACCTGCGGGTGAAGTCATCGTCTTCAGCGGGAACGTTTTTATATGACGAGACCCGTAACTCACGCGAAAACACGCACATTTGGGAGAAAACAAGAAAAATGTGAAAAAAAACGAAAAACACTTTTAGCTCCTAAACGGCTGCAGCTAGCGACCTGTGGGTGACGTCTTCGTCTTCACCAGGAACGCTTCCATAGGACGAGATCCATAACTGACGCAAAACGATGCACATTTGGAAGAAAACAAGCAAAAAATTAGAAAAACAAAAAAACGCCTTTAGCTCCTAAACGGCGGCAGCTAGCGACCTGCTGGTGACGTCATCGTCTTCAGCGGGAACGTTTCCATAGGATGAAACCTATAACTAACGCGAAAAGATGCACATTTGGGAAAAAAAAAGCAAAAAGTGAAAAGAACAGAAAAACGCCTTTAGCTCCTAAACGGCGGCAGCTATCGACCTGCTCGTGACGTCATCGTCTTCAGCAGGAACGCCTCCAAAGGATGAGACACATACAGACGCGAAAAGACACAAATTTGGGAGAAAAAAGCAAAAAGTGAAAAAAACAGAAAAACGCCTTCAGCTACTAAACAACTGCAACTAGCGACCTGCGGGTGACGTCATCGTCTTCAGCGGGAACGCTTTTTAATGACGAGACCCATAACTCACGCGAAAACACGCACATTTGGGAGAAAACAAGCAAAATGTGAAAAAAACAGAAAAACACTTTTAGCTCCTAAACAGCTGCAGCTAGCGACCTGCGGGTGAAGTCATCGTCTTCACCGGGAACGCTTCCATAGGACGAGTTCCATAACTGACGCGAAACGATGCACATTTGGAAGAAAACAAACAAAAAATTAAAAAAACAGAAAAACGCCTTTAGCTCCTAAACGGCGGCAGCTAGCGACCTGCTTGTGACGTCATCGTCTTCATTGGGAACGCTTCCATAGGATGAAACACATAACTCACGCGAAAAGACGCAAATTTCGGAGAAAACAAACAAAATGTGAAAAAACAGTCAAACCCCTCAGCTCCTAAACGGCTGCAGCTAGCGACCTGCGGGTGACGGCATTGTCTTCAGCGGGAACACTTTTTAATGATGAGACCCATATCTCACGCGAAAAAACGCACATTTGGGAGAAAACATTCAAAATGTGAAAAAACAGAAAAACGCCTTTCGCTCCTTAACAGATGCAGCGAGCGACATGCGAGTGACGTCATCGTCTTAAGCTGGAACGCTTCCATAGGATGAGACCCATAACTGACGCGAAAAGACGCAAATTTAGGAGAGAACAAGCAAAAATGGAAAAAAAACCAGAAAAAAGCCTTTAGCTCTGAAACAACTGAAGCTAGCGACTTGTGGGCGACGGCATCTTCTTCAGCGGGAACGCTTCCATAAGATGAGTCCCATAACTCACGCGAAAAGACGCACATTTGGGAGAAATCTAGCAAAAAGTGAAAAAAACAGAAAAACGCCTTTAGTTCCTAAACGGCTGCAGCTAGCGACTGGAAGGTGACGTCGTCTTCAGCGAAAACTTGTCACTAGGAAGAGACCCATAACTCACGCCAAAAGACGCACATTTGGGCGAAAAGAAGCAAAATGTGAAAAAACAGAAAAACGCATTAAGCTCCTTAACAGATGCAGCGAGCGACTTGCGGGTGACGTCATCGTTATCAGCGGGAACGCTTCCATAGAATGAGACACATAACTCAAGCGAAAAATCGCACATTTGAAAAAAACAAGCCATTATTGAAAAAACAGAAAAACGACTGTAGCTCCTAAACATCTGCACCTAGCGACCTGCGAGTGACGGCCTCGTCTTCAGCGGAAACGATTACATGGGTTGAGACTTATAACTCACGCGAAAAGACGAACATTTGGGAGGAAAGAAGCAAAAAATGAAAAAAACAGAAAAAAGCCTAAAGATCCTAAACGGCTGCTGCTAGCGACCTGCGGGTGAAGTCATCGTCTTCAGCGGGAACGTTTTTATATGACGAGACCCGTAACTCACGCGAAAACACGCACATTTGGGAGAAAACAAGAAAAATGTGAAAAAAAACGAAAAACACTTTTAGCTCCTAAACGGCTGCAGCTTGCGACCTATGGTTGACGTCTTCGTCTTCACCAGGAACGCTTCCATAGGACGAGATCCATAACTGACGCAAAACGATGCACATTTGGAAGAAAACAAGCAAAAAATTAGAAAAACAAAAAAACGCCTTTAGCTCCTAAACGGCGGCAGCTAGCGACCTGCTGGTGACGTCATCGTCTTCAGCGGGAACGTTTCCATAGGATGAAACCTATAACTAACGCGAAAAGATGCACATTTGGGAAAAAAAAAGCAAAAAGTGAAAAGAACAGAAAAACGCCTTTAGCTCCTAAACGGCGGCAGCTATCGACCTGCTCGTGACGTCATCGTCTTCAGCAGGAACGCCTCCATAGGATGAGACACATACAGACGCAAAAAGACACACATTTGGGAGAAAAAAAGCAAAAAGTGAAAAAAACAGAAAAACGCCTTCAGCTACTAAACAACTGCAACTAGCGACCTGCGGGTGACAGCATCGTCTTCAGCGGAACGCGTTCATAATATGTGACCCATAACACAAGCGAAAAGACGCACATTATGGAGAGAAGAAGCAAAAAAAAAAACAACGCCTGAAGCTTCTAAACGGCTACAGCTTGTGACCTGCGGGTGACGTCATCGTCTTCAGCGGGAACGCTACTATAGGATAAGATCCATAACTGACGCGAAACGACGCACATTTGGGAGAAAAGAAGCAAAAAGTGAAAAAAATAGAAAAACGCCTTTAGCTCCTACACGGCTGCAGCTAGCGACTTGCGAGTGACATCATCGTCATCAGCGGGAAAGCTTCTATGGGTCTAGACCCGTAACTCACGCAAAAAGTCGCACATTTTGGAGAAAACAAGCCATTATTGAAAAAACAAAAAACGACTGTAGCTCCTACACGGCGGCAGCTAGCGACTGCTGGAGACGGCATCGTCTTCAGCGGAAAAGCTTTCATGGGATGAGACCAATAACTGTCGCGAAAAGTCGCACATTTGGGAGAAAACCAGCAAAAAGTGAAACAACAGAAAAAAGCCTTTAACTCCTAAACGGCTGCAGCTAGCGACTGGAAGGTGACGTCATCGTCTTCAGCGAAAACGCGTCTATAGGATGAGACCCATAACTAACGCGAAAAGACGCACATTATGGAGAAAAGAGGCAAAAAGTGAAAAAAAAACAGAAAAACGCCTGAAGCTTCTAAACGGCTACAGCTTGTAACCTGCGGGTAACGTCATCGTCTTCAGCGGGAACGCTTCTATAGGATAAGATCCATAACTGACGCGAAACGACGCACATTTGGGAGAAAAGAAGCAAAAAGGGAAAAAAACAGATAAACGCCTTTAGCTCCTACACGGCTGCAACTAGCGACTTGCGAGTGACATCATCGTCATCAGCGGAACGCTTCCATAAGTCTAGACCCATAACTCACGCGAAAAGTCGCACATTTTGGAGAAAACAAGCCATTATTGAAAAAACAAAAAACGATTGTGGCTACTAAACGGATGCACCTAGCGACCTGCGGGTGACGTTATCGTCTTCAGCGGGAACGCTTTTATATGACGAGACCCAAAACTCACGCGAAAACACGCACATTTGGGAGAAAACAAGCAAAATGTGAAAGAAACAGAAAAACACTTTTAGCTCCTAAACAGCTGCAGCTAGCGACCTGCGGGTGAAGTCATCGTCTTCACCGGGAACGCTTCCATAGGACGAGATCCATAACTGACGCGAAACGATGCACATTTGGAAGAAAACAAACAAAAAATTTAAAAAACAGAAAAACTTCTTTAGCTCCTAAACGGCGGCAGCTAGCGACCTGCTATGGACGTCATCGTCTTCAGCGGGAACGCTTCCATAGGGTGAAACCCATAACTCACGCGAAAAGACGCAAATTTGGGAGAAAACAAACAAAATGTGAAAAAACAGTCAAACCCCTCAGCTCCTAAACGGCTGCAGCTAGCGACCTGCGGGTGATGGCATTGTCTTCAGCGGGAACACTTTTTAATGATGAGACCCATAACTCACGCGAAAAAACGCACACTTGGGAAAAAACATTCAAAATGTGAAAAAACAGAAAAACGCCTTTCGCGCCTTAACAGATGCAGCGAGCGACATGCGAGTGACGTCATTGTTTTAAGCTGGAACGCTTCAATAGGATGAGACCCATAACTGACGCGAAAAGACGCAAATTTAGGAGAGAACAAGCAAAAATGGAAAAAAAACCAGAAAAAAGCCTTTAGCTCTGAAACAACTGAAGCTAGCGACTTGCGGGCGACGGCATCTTCTTCAGCGGGAACGCTTCCATAAGATGAGTCCCATAACTCACGCGAAAAGACGCACATTTGGGAGAAAAAAAGCAAAAAGTGAAAAAAACAGAAAAACGACTTCAGCTCCTAAACAACTGCAACTAGCGACCTGCAAGAGACGGCATCGTCTTCAGCGGAAACGCTTCCATAGGATGAGACCCATAACTGTCGCGAAAAGTCGCACATTTGGGAGAAATCCAGCAAAAAGTGAAAAAAACAGAAAAACGCCTTTAGCTCCTAAACGGCTGCAGCTAGCGACTGGAAGGTGACGTCGTCTTCAGCGAAAACGCGTCACTAGGAAGAGACCCATAACTCACGCGAAAAGACGCACATTATGGAGAAAACAAGCAAAAAGTGAAAAAAAACAGAAAAACGTTTTTAGCTCCTAAACGGCGGCAGCATGCGGCCAGCGGGTGACGTCATCGTCTTCAGCGAAAACGCTTCCACAGGATGAAACCCATAACTCACAGGAAAAGACGCACATTAAGGAGAGAAAAAAAGCAAAAGTGAATAAAACAGAAAAACGCCTTCAGCTCCTAAACAACTGCAACTAGCGACCTGCGGGTGACGGCATCGTCTTCAGCGGGAACGCTTTTATATGACGAGACCCTTAACTCACGCGAAAACACGCACATTTGGGAGAAAACAAGAAAAATGTGAAAAAAAAACGAAAAACACTTTTAGCTCCTAAACGGCTGCAGCTAGCGACCTGTGGGTGACGTCATCGTCTTCACCAGGAACGCTTCCATAGGACGAGATCCATAACTGACGCAAAACGATGCACATTTGGAAGAAAACAAGCAAAAAATTAGAAAAACAAAAAAACGCCTTTAGCTCCTAAACGGCGGCAGCTAGCGACCTGCTGGTGACGTCATCGTCTTCAGCGGGAACGTTACCATAGGATGAAACCCATAACTAACGCGAAAAGATGCACATTTGGGAGAAAAAAAGCAAAAAGTGAAAAGAACAGAAAAACGCCTTTAGCTCCTAAACGGCGGCAGCTATCGGCCTGCTCGTGACGTCATCGTCTTCAGCAGGAACGCTCCCAAAGGATGAGACACATACAGACGCGAAAAGACACACATTTGGGAGAAAAAAAGCAAAAAGTGAAAAAAACAGAAAAACGCCTTCAGCTACTAAACAACTGTAACTAGCGACCTGCGGGTGACAGCATCGTCTTCAGCGGGAACGCGTCCATAATATGTGACCCATAACACACGCGAAAAGAAGCACATTATGGAGAAAAGAGGCAAAAAGTGAAAAAAAAAACAGAAAAACGCCTGAAGCTTCTAAACGGCTACAGCTTGTGACCTGCGGGTAACGTCATCGTCTTCAGCGGGAACGCTTCTATAGGATAAGATCCATAACTGACGCGAAACGACGCACATTTGGGAGAAAAGAAGCAAAAAGGGAAAAAAACAGAAAAACGCCTTTAGCTCCTACACGGCTGCAGCTAGCGACTTGCGAGTGACATCATCGTCATCAGCGGGAACGCTTCCATAAGTCTAGACCCATAACTCACGCGAAAAGTCGCACATTTTGGAGAAAACAAGCCATTATTGAAAAAACAAAAAACGACTGTAGCTCCTAAACGGCTGCACCTAGCGACCTGCGGGTGACGTTATCGTCTTCAGCGGGAACGCTCCTTTAGGATGAGATCCATAACTGACGCGAAACGACGCACATTTGGGAGGAAAGAAGCAAAAAGTGAAAAAAACAGAAAAACGCCTTAAGCTCCTAAACGGCTGCTGCTAGCGACCTGCGGGTGAAGTCATCGTCTTCAGCGGGAACGCTTTTATATGACGAGACCCATAACTCACGCGAAAACACGCACATTTGGGAGAAAACAAGCAAAATGTGAAAAAAACAGAAAAACACTTTTAGCTCCTAAACAGCTGCAGCTAGCGACCTGCGGGTGAAGTCATCGTCTTCACCGGGAACGCTTCCATAGGACTAGTTCCATAACTGACGCGAAACGATGCACATTTGGAAGAAAACAAACAAAAAATTTAAAAAACAGAAAAACGCCTTTAGCTCCTAAACGGCGGCAGCTAGCGACCTGCTTGTGACGTCATCGTCTTCATCGGGAACGCTTCCATAGGATGAAACCCATAACTCACGCGAAAAGACGCAAATTTGGGAGAAAACAAACAAAATGTGAAAAAACAGTCAAACCCCTCAGCTCCTAAACGGCTGCAGCTAGCGACCTGCGGGTGACGGCATTGTCTTCAGCGGGAACACTTTTTAATGATGAGACCCATAACTCACGCGAAAAAACGCACATTTGGGAGAAAACATTCAAAATGTGAAAAAACAGAAAAACGCCTTTCGCTCCTTAACAGATGCAGCGAGCGACATGCGAGTGACGTCATCGTCTTAAGCTGGAACGCTTCCATAGGATGAGACCCATAACTGACGCGAAAAGACGCAAATTTAGGAGAGAACAAGCAAAAATGGAAAAAAAAACAGAAAAAAGCCTTTAGCTCTGAAACAACTGAAGCTAGCGACTTGCGGGCGACGGCATCTTCTTCAGCGGGAACGCTTCCATAAGATGAGTCCCATAACTCACGCGAAAAGACGCACATTTAGGAGAAAAAAAGCAAAAAGTGAAAAAACAGAAAAACGACTTCAGCTCCTAAACAACTGCAACTAGCGACCTGCAAGAGACGGCATCGTCTTCAGCGGAAACGCTTCCATAGGATGAGACCCATAACTGTCGCGAAAAGTCGCACATTTGGGAGAAATCTAGCAAAAAGTGAAAAAAACAGAAAAACGCCTTTAGCTCCTAAACGGCTGCAGCTAGCGACTGGAAGGTGACGTCGTCTTCAGCGAAAACGCGTCACTAGGATGAGACCCATAACTCACGCGAAAAGACGCACATTATGGAGAAAACAAGCAAAAAGTGAAAAAAAACAGAAAAACGTTTTTAGCTCCTAAACGGCGGCAGCTAGCGGCCAGCGGGTGACGTCATCGTCTTCAGCGGGAACTCTTTCATAGGATGAGACCTATAACTCACGCCAAAAGACGCACATTTGGAGAAAACATGCAAAAACTGAAAAAAAACAGATAAACGCCTGTAGTTCCTAAACAACTGCAACTAGCGACCTGCAAGTGACGGCATCGTCTTCAGCGGAAACGCTTCCATAGGATGAGACCCATAACTGTCGCGAAAAGTCGCACATTTGGGAGAAATCCAGCAAAAAGTGAAAAAAACAGAAAAACGCCTTTAGCTCCTAAACGGCTGCAGCTAGCGACTGGAAGGTGACGTCGTCTTCAGCGAAAACTTGTCACTAGGAAGAGACCCATAACTCACGCCAAAAGACGCACATTTGGGAGAAAAGAAGCAAAATGTGAAAAAACAGAAAAACGCATTAAGCTCCTTAACAGATGCAGCGAGCGACTTGCGGGTGACGTCATCGTTATCAGCGGGAACGCTTCCATAGAATGAGACACATAACTCAAGCGAAAAGTCGCACATTTTGAAAAAAAACAAGCCATTATTGAAAAAACAGAAAAACGACTGTAGCTCCTAAACATCTGCACCTAGCGACCTGCGGGTGACGGCCTCGTCTTCAGCGGAAACGATTACATGGGTTGAGACTTATAACTCACGCGAAAAGACGAACATTTGGGAGGAAAGAAGCAAAAAATGAAAAAAAACAGAAAAAAGCCTAAAGATCCTAAACGGCTGCTGCTAGCGACCTGCGGGTGAAGTCATCGTCTTCAGCGGGAACGTTTTTATATGACGAGACCCGTAACTCACGCGAAAACACGCACATTTGGGAGAAAACAAGAAAAATGTGAAAAAAAACGAAAAACACTTTTAGCTCCTAAACGGCTGCAGCTAGCGACCTGTGGGTGACGTCTTCGTCTTCACCAGGAACGCTTCCATAGGACGAGATCCATATCTGACGCAAAACGATGCACATTTGGAAGAAAACAAGCAAAAAATTAGAAAAACAAAAAAACGCCTTTAGCTCCTAAACGGCGGCAGCTAGCGACCTGCTGGTGACGTCATCGTCTTCAGCGGGAACGTTTCCATACGATGAAACCTATAACTAACGCGAAAAGATGCACATTTGGGAAAAAAAAAGCAAAAAGTGAAAAGAACAGAAAAACGCCTTTAGCTCCTAAACGGCGGCAGCTATCGACCTGCTCGTGACGTCATCGTCTTCAGCAGGAACGCCTCCAAAGGATGAGACACATACAGACGCGAAAAGACACACATTTGGGAGAAAAAAAACCAAAAAGTGAAAAAAACAGAAAAACGCCTTCAGCTACTAAACAACTGCAACTAGCGACCTGCGGGTGACAGCATCGTCTTCAGCGGGAACGCGTCCATAATATGTGACCCATAACACAAGCGAAAAGACGCACATTATGGAGAAAAGAAGCAAAAAAAAAAACAACGCCTGAAGCTTCTAAACGGCTACAGCTTGTGACCTGCGGGTGACGTCATCGTCTTCAGCGGGAACGCTACTATAGGATAAGATCCATAACTGACGCGAAACGACGCACATTTGGGAGAAAAGAAGCAAAAAGTGAAAAAAATAGAAAAACGCCTTTAGCTCCTACACGGCTGCAGCTAGCGACTTGCGAGTGACATCATCGTCATCAGCGGGAAAGCTTCTATGGGTCTAGACCCGTAACTCACGCGAAAAGTCGCACATTTTGGAGAAAACAAGCCATTATTGAAAAAACAAAAAACGACTGTAGCTCCTACACGGCGGCAGCTAGCGACTGCTGGAGACGGCATCGTCTTCAGCGGAAACGCTTTCATGGGATGAGACCAATAACTGTCGCGAAAAGTCGCACATTTGGGAGAAAACCAGCAAAAAGTGAAACAACAGAAAAAAGCCTTTAACTCCTAAACGGCTGCAGCTAACGACTGGAAGGTGACGTCATCGTCTTCAGCGAAAACGCGTCTATAGGATGAGACCCATAACTAACGCGAAAAGACGCTCATTATGGAGAAAACAAGCAAAAGTGAAAAAAAACAGAAAACGCCTTTAGCTCCTGAACAGCGGCAGCAAGCGGCCAGCGGGTGACGTCATCGTCTTCAGCGGGAACTCTTCCATAGGATAAGACCTATAACTCACGCCAAAAAACGCACATTTTGGAGAAAACAAGCAAAAAGTAAAAAAAAAATATAAACGCCTGTAGCTCCTAAACATCTGCACCTACCGACCTGCGGGTGACGGCATCGTCTTCAGCGGAAACGATTCCATGGGTTGAGACTTATAACTCACGCGAAAAGACGCACATTTGAGGAGAAAAGAAGCAAAAGTGAAAAAATTAGAAACACGCCATTACCTTCTAAACGGTTGCAGCTAGCGATTTGCGGGTGCCGTCATCGTCCTCAGAGGGAACTCTCCATAGGATGAGACCCATAACTCACGTCAAAAGACCCACATTTGGGAGAAAAGAAGCAAAATGTGAAAAAACAGAAAAACGCCTTTAGCTCCTTAACAGATGCAGCAAGCGACTTGCGGGTGACGTCATCGTCTTCAGCGGAAACGCCTCCATAGGATGAGACCCATAACTGACACGAAAAGACACACATTTTGGAGAAAAAAAGCAAAAAGTAAAAAAACAGAAAAACGCCTTCAGCTCCTAAACTACTGCAAATAGCGACCTGCGGGTGACAGCATCGTCTTCAGCGGGAACGCGTCCATAGGATGAGACTTATAACACACGCGAAAAGACGCACATTATAGAGGAAAGAAGCAAAAAGTGAAAAAAAAACAGAAAAACGCCTGGAGCTACAGCTTGTGACCTGCAGGTGACGTCATCGTCTTCAGCGGGAACGCTTCTATAGAATAAGATCCATAACTGTCGCGAAACGACGCACATTGTGGAGAAAAGAAGCAAAAAGTGAAAAAACAGAAAAACGCCTTTTACTCCTACACGGCTGCAGCTAGCGACTTGCAAATGACATCATCGTCATCAGCGGGAACGCTTTCATAAGTCTAGACCCATAACTCACGCGAAAAGTCGCACATTTTGGAGAAAACAAGCCATTATTGAAAAAACAATAAACGACTGTAGCTCCTAAACGGCTTCACCTAGCGACCTGCGGGTGACGTTATTGTCTTCAGCTGGAACGCTTCTTTAGCATGAGATCCATAACTGACGCGAAACGACGCACATTTGGGAGAAAAGAAGCAAAAAGTGAAAAAACAGAAAAACGCCTTTAGTTCTTATACGGCTGCAGCTAACGACCTGCGGTTGACGTCATCGTCTTCGGCTGGAACGCTTTTTTATGAAGAGACCCATAACTCACGCGAAAACATGCACATTTGGGAGAAAACAAGCAAAATGTGAAAAAACAGAAAAACTTCTCAGCCCTAAAACGGCTGCAGCTAGCGACTTGCGGGTGACGGCGTCTTCTTCAGCGGGAAAGCTTCCATACGATGAGATCCATAACTCACGCGAAAAGACACACATTTGGGAGAAAAAAAGCAAAAAGTGAAAAAAACAGAAAAACGACTTCAGCTCCTTAACAACTGCAACTAGCGACCTGCAAAAGACGGCATCGTCTTCAGCGAAAAGCTTCCATAGGATGAGACCCATCACTGTCGCGAAAAGTCGCACATTTTGGAAAAAACCAGCAAAAAGTGAAAAAAACAGAAAAACGTCTTTAGCTCTTAAACGGCTGCAGCTAGCGACTGGCGGATGACGTCATCGTTTTCAGCGAAAACGCTTCCACAGGATGAAACCCATAACTCACGGGAAAAGACGCACATTAAGGAGAGAAAAAAAGCAAAAGTGAATAAAACAGAAAAACGCCTTCAGCTCCTAAACAACTGCAACTAGCGACCTGCGGGTGACGGCATCGTCTTCAGCGGAAACGCTTCCATATGATGGGACCCATAACTCACGCGAAACGATGCACATTTGGCAGAAAAGAAGAAAAAGTGAAAAAAATCTGAAAAACGCCTTTAGCTCCTAAACGGCTCCAGCTAGCGATTTGCGAGTGCCGTCATCATCTTCCGCGGGAACGCTTCCATAGGATGAGACCCATAACTGACGCGAAAAGACGCACATTTAGAAGAAATCAAGCAAAAAGTGAAAAAACAGAAAAACGCCTGTAGCTCCTAAACGGCTGCACCTAGCGACCTGCAGGTGACGGCACCGACATCAGCGGGAACGCTTCCATAGGATGAAACCCATAACTTACGCGAAGAAACGAAAATTTGGGAGAAAAAAGCAAAAAGTGAAAAGAACAGAAAACGCCTTTAGCTCCTAAACAATTGCAACTAGCGACCTGCAAGAGACGGCATCGTCTTCAGCGAGAACGCTTCCATAAGATGAGACCCATAACTGAAGCTAAAAGACGCAAATTTAGGAGAAAACAAGAAAAATGTGAAAAAAACCGAAAAATACTTTTTGCTCCTAAACGGCTGCAGCTAGCATCCTGCGGGTGACGTCATCGTCTTCACCGGGAACGCTTCCATAGGACGAGATCCATAACTGGCGCGAAACGATGCACATTTGTAAGAAAACAAGCCAAAAATTAGAAAAACAGAAAAACGCCTTTATATCCTAAACGGCGGCAGCTAGCGACCTGTTGGTGACGTCATCGTCTTCTGCGGGAACGTTTCCATAGGATGAAACCCATAACTCACGCCAAAAGACGCACATTTGGGAGAAAAAAAAGCAAAAGGTGAAAAAAGAAGAAAAACGCCTTTAGCTCCTAAACGGCGGCACCTAGCGACCTGCTGGTGACGTCATCGTCTTCAGCGGGAACGCTTCCATAGGATGAGATACATTACTCACGGAAAAACACGCACATTTGTAGAAAACAAGCAAAAAGTGATAAAAACAGAAAAACGTTTATAGCTCATAAACGGCTGCAGCTAGCGACCTGCGGGTAACGTCATCGTCTTCAGCGGGAACGCTTTTGTAGGATGAGACCCATAACTTACGCGAAAAGACGTACATATGGGAGAAAAGAAGCAAAAAGTAAAAAAACAGATAAACGCCTTTAGATCCTAAACGGCTGCAACTAGCGGCCCGGCGGGTGACGTCATCGTCTTTAGCGGGAAAGCTTCTCTATGAAGAGACCAATAAATCACGCGAAAACACGCACATTTGGGAGAGAACAAGCTAAATGTGATAAAACAGAAAAACGCCTTTAGCTCTTTAACAACTGCAACTAGCGACATGCGGTTGACGTCATCGTCTTAAGCTGGAACGCTTTCATTAAATGAGACCCATAACTGACGCAAAAAGAAGCAAATTTAGAAGAAAACAAGCAAAAAGTGAAGAAAAAAAACAGAAAAACGCCTTTAGGTCTAAAACGGCTGCAGCTAGCGACTTGCGGGTGACGGCGTCTTCTTCAGCGGGAACGCTTCCATACGATGAGATCCATAACTCACGCGAAAAGACACACATTTGGGAGAATAAAAGCAAAAAGTGAAAACGCTTCCACAGGATGAAACCCATAACTCACGGGAAAAGACGCACATTAAGGAGAGAAAAAAAGCAAAAGTGAATAAAACAGAAAAACGCTTTCAGCTCCTTAACAACTGCAACTAGCGACCTGCGGGTGACGGCATCGTCTTCAGCGGAAACGCTTCCATGTGATGGGACCCATAACTCACGCGAAACGATGCACATTTGGCAGAAAAGAAGAAAAAGTGAAAAAAATCTGAAAAACGCCTTTAGCTCCTAAACGGCTCCAGCTAGCGATTTGCGAGTGCCGTCATCATCTTCCGCGGGAACGCTTCCATAGGATGAGACCCATAACTGACGCGAAAAGACGCACATTTAGAAGAAATCAAGCAAAAAGTGAAAAAACAGAAAAACGCCTGTAGCTCCTAAACGGCTGCACCTAGCGACATGCAGGTGTCGGCACCGACATCAGCGGGAACGCTTCCATAGGATGAAACCCATAACTTACGCGAAGAAACGAAAATTTGGGAGAAAAAAGCAAAAAGTGAAAAGAACAGAAAAACGCCTTTAGCTCCTAAACAATTGCAACTAGCGACCTGCAAGAGACGGCATCGTCTTCAGCGGGAACGCTTCCATAAGATGAGACCCATAACTCACGCGAAAACATGCACATTTGGGAGAAAACAAGCAAAATGTGAAAAAACAGAAAAACTTCTCAGCTCCTAAACGGCTGCAGCTAGCGACATGCGGGTGACGTCATCGTCTTAAGCTGGAACGCTTCCATAAAATGAGACCCATAACTGAAGCTAAAAGACGCAAATTTAGGAGAAAACAAGAAAAATGTGAAAAAAACCGAAAAATACTTTTTGCTCCTAAACGGCTGCAGCTAGCAACCTGCGGGTGACGTCATCGTCTTCACCGGGAACGCTTCCATAGGACGAGATCCATAACTGGCGCGAAACGATGCACATTTGTAGAAAACAAGCAAAAAGTGATAAAAACAGAAAAACGTTTATAGCTCATAAACGGCTGCAGCTAGCGACCTGCGGGTAACGTCATCGTCTTCAGCGGGAACGCTTTTGTAGGATGAGACCCATAACTTACGCGAAAAGACGTACATATGGGAGAAAAGAAGCAAAAAGTAAAAAAACAGAGAAACGCCTTTAGTTCTTATACGGCTGCAGCTAACGACCTGCGGGTGACGTCATCGTCTTCGGCTGGAACGCTTTTTTATGATGAGACCCATAACTCACGCGAAAACATGCACATTTGGGAGAAAACAAGCAAAATGTGAAAAAACAGAAAAACTTCTCAGCTCCTAAACGGCTGCAGCTAGCGACATGCGGGTGACGTTATCGTCTTAAGCTGGAACGCTTCCATAAAATGAGACCCATAACTGAAGCTAAAAGACGCAAATTTAGGAGAAAACAAGAAAAATGTGAAAAAAAACGAAAAATACTTTTTGCTCCTAAACGGCTGCAGCTAGCAACCTGCGGGTGACGTCATCGTCTTCACCGGGAACGCTTCCATAGGACGAAATCCATAACTGGCGCGAAACGATGCACATTTGTAAGAAAACAAGCAAAAAATTAGAAAAACAGAAAAACGCCTTTATATCCTAAACGGTGGCAGCTAGCGACCTGTTGGTGACGTCATCGTCTTCAGCGGGAACGTTTCCATAGGATGAAACCCATAACTCACGCCAAAAGACGCACATTTGGGAGAAAAAAAAGCAAAAGGTGAAAAAGAAGAAAAACGCCTTTAGCTCCTAAACGGCGGCAGCTAGCGACCTGCTGGTGACGTCATCGTCTTCAGCGGGAACGCTTCCATAGGATGAGATACATTACTCACGGAAAAAGACGCACATTTGTAGAAAACAAGCAAAAAGTGATAAAAACAGAAAAACGTTTATAGCTCATAAACGCTGCAGCTAGCGACCTGCGGGTAACGTCATCGTCTTCAGCGGGAACGCTTTTGTAGGATGAGACCCATAACTTACGCGAAAAGACGTACATATGGGAGAAAAGAAGCAAAAAGTAGAAAAACAGAGAAACGCCTTTAGATCCTAAACGGCT
>JAYJMR010000289.1:0-34185 GCA_037074705.1 Zhengitettix transpicula
ATAGCTGTTGCAAGCGAACATTAGTAAAAACTTACAAATTAATATTCCGCGGATCGAATTATTTTATAATTTTAATTTCTTCTCTACTAAAGTTTCTTTACATGTATATATATATACACTCTTCTGTGAGTTAAAAAAAAAAAAAAAAAAAAAAAAAAAAAAAAAAAAAAAAAACCCGACTGCCCGTTGTAATCTACGAACGTCTTCCTCGCCGCCGCACGCACGCAGCATAGCTGTTGCAAGCGAACATTAGTAAAAACTTACAAATTAATATTCCGCGGATCGAATTATTTTATAATTTTAATTTCTTCTCTACTAAAGTTTCTTTACATGTATATATATATACACTCTTCTGTGAGTTAAAAAAAAAAAAAAAAAAAAAAAAAAAAAAAAAAAAAAAAAAAAACACGACTGCCCGTTGTAATCTACGAACGTCTTCCTCGCCGCCGCACGCACGCAGCATAGCTGTTGCAAGCGAACATTAGTAAAAACTTACAAATTAATATTCCGCGGATCGAATTATTTTATAATTTTAATTTCTTCTCTACTAAAGTTTCTTTACATGTATATATATATACACTCTTCTGTGAGTTAAAAAAAAAAAAAAAAAAAAAAAAAAAAAAAAAAAAAAACCCGACTGCCCGTTGTAATCTACGAACGTCTTCCTCGCCGCCGCACGCACGCAGCATAGCTGTTGCAAGCGAACATTAGTAAAAACTTACAAATTAATATTCCGCGGATCGAATTATTTTATAATTTTAATTTCTTCTCTACTAAAGTTTCTTTACATGTATATATATACACTCTTCTGTGAGTTAAAAAAAAAAAAAAAAAAAAAAAAAAAAAAAAAAAAAAAAAAAAAACACGACTGCCCGTTGTAATCTACGAACGTCTTCCTCGCCGCCGCACGCACGCAGCATAGCTGTTGCAAGCGAACATTAGTAAAAACTTACAAATTAATATTCCGCGGATCGAATTATTTTATAATTTTAATTTCTTCTCTACTAAAGTTTCTTTACATGTATATATATATACACTCTTCTGTGAGTTAAAAAAAAAAAAAAAAAAAAAAAAAAAAAAAAAAAAAAAAAAACACGACTGCCCGTTGTAATCTACGAACGTCTTCCTCGCCGCCGCACGCACGCAGCATAGCTGTTGCAAGCGAACATTAGTAAAAACTTACAAATTAATATTCCGCGGATCGAATTATTTTATAATTTTAATTTCTTCTCTACTAAAGTTTCTTTACATGTATATATATATACACTCTTCTGTGAGTTAAAAAAAAAAAAAAAAAAAAAAAACACGACTGCCCGTTGTAATCTACGAACGTCTTCCTCGCCGCCGCACGCACGCAGCATAGCTGTTGCAAGCGAACATTAGTAAAAACTTACAAATTAATATTCCGCGGATCGAATTATTTTATAATTTTAATTTCTTCTCTACTAAAGTTTCTTTACATGTATATATATACACTCTTCTGTGAGTTAAAAAAAAAAAAAAAAAAAAAAACACGACTGCCCGTTGTAATCTACAAACGTCTTCCTCGCCGCCGCACGCACGCAGCATAGCTGTTGCAAGCGAACATTAGTAAAAACTTACAAATTAATATTCCGCGGATCGAATTATTTTATAATTTTAATTTCTTCTCTACTAAAGTTTCTTTACATGTATATATATATACACTCTTCTGTGAGTTTAAAAAAAAAAAAAAAAAAAAAAAAAAAAAAAAAAAAAACACGACTGCCCGTTGTAATCTACGAACGTCTTCCTCGCCGCCGCACGCACGCAGCATAGCTGTTGCAAGCGAACATTAGTAAAAACTTACAAATTAATATTCCGCGGATCGAATTATTTTATAATTTTAATTTCTTCTCTACTAAAGTTTCTTTACATGTATATATATATACACTCTTCTGTGAGTTAAAAAAAAAAAAAAAAAAAAAAAAAAAAAAAAAAAAAAAACACGACTGCCCGTTGTAATCTACGAACGTCTTCCTCGCCGCCGCACGCACGCAGCATAGCTGTTGCAAGCGAACATTAGTAAAAACTTACAAATTAATATTCCGCGGATCGAATTATTTTATAATTTTAATTTCTTCTCTACTAAAGTTTCTTTACATGTATATATATATACACTCTTCTGTGAGTTAAAAAAAAAAAAAAAAAAAAAAAAAAAAAAAAATGTTTCTCATCATTAGGACGATTTTTATGAGACAATTTAAAATAATTTTCAACGTCTAACTGATGAATAACAAAAATATTTACCGTATTGTTCCGTGTAAATTTATGTGATTCAAAATATATCAATATCTTGTACACTGTTAAAATATCTAACAGATATCTCGATAATACAGTACAGATTCTGCATATAAATTGTGATTCGGCTATTTGTAACCTCTATTCTTGGAGTATCGTCATAATTACGCATTACATCGCAAAACAGAAGAGATATATAAAAAAAACATACTTTATTTTATTCAAAATTACAATTGAAACGAACATAACGAGCTTTTTAGCCACATCATACGAATACTTTTTAAGAAAATGGCTCTACTTCAAATCCGGAAAAAGAGAAATATTTCGAAAAGTTTTATTCGTATTAGACTTCTGATTTCATAAAAAATTTACGCATTTCCATTCCATTAAGACGAATTTATTGTGAAAACTTTAAATATTTTTGAACTTGTTACTGATCAATAACAAAATTATTTAGCGTATTGTTCTGTGTAAATTTAAGTGATTATATATATATTGATATCTTGTACACTGTTAACATATCTAACAGATTTCTCGCTAATAAAGTACAGATTCTGCATATACATTGCGATTCGGCTATTTGTAACCTCTAGGCTTAGAGTATCGTCATAATTACGCTTTACATCGCAAAACTGTAGAGATATCTAAAAAAAACATACTTTATTTTATTCAAAATTACATTTGAAACGAACATTCCGAGCTTTTTAGCCACATCATACGATTACTTTTTAGGAAAATGATTCTACTTCTATTTTCGATAAAGAAAAATATTTCGAAAAGTTTTATACGTATCAGAATTCTGATTTCATAACAATTTTAAACAGTTTCGCTACATTAGGACGATTTTTTTGAGACAATTAAAAATAATTTTCAACGTCTAACTGATGAATAACAAAAATATTTACCGTATTGTTCCGTGTAAATTTATGTGATTCAAAATATATCGATATCTTGTACACTGTTAAAATATCTAACAGATATCTCGATAATACAGTACAGATTCTGCATATAAATTGTGATTCGGCTATTTGTAACCTCTTTTCTTGGAGTATCGTCATAATTACGCATTACATCGCAAAACAGAAGAGATATATAAAAAAAACATACTTTATTTTATTCAAAATTACATTTGAAACGAACATTCGGAGCTTTTTAGCCACATCATACAAATAATTTTTAAGAAAATGGCTCCACTTCTAATCCTGAAAAAGAGAAATATTTCGAAAAGTTTTATTCGTATTAGACTTCTGATTTCATAAAAAATTTACGCATTTCCATTCCATTAAGACGAATTTATTGTGAAAACTTTAAATATTTTTGAACTTCTTACTGATCAATAACAAAATTATTTAGCGTATTGTTCTGTGTAAATTCATGTGATTATATATATATTGATATCTTGTACACTGTTAACATATCTAACAGATATCTCGCTAATAAAGTACAGATTCTGCATATACATTGCGATTCGGCTATTTGTAACCTCTATTCTTGGAGTATCGTCATAATTACGCATTACATCGCAAAACAGTAGAGATATATATAAAAAAACATACTTTATTTTATTCAAAATTACATTTGAAATGAACATTCCGAGCTTTTTAGCCACATCATACGATTACTTTTTAAGAAAATGGCTCTACTTCTTTTTCCGATAAAGAAAAATATTTAGAAAAGTTTTATACGTATCAGAATTCTGATTTTATAACAAATTTAAACAGTTTCGCATCATTAGGACGATTTTTTTGAGAAAATTTAAAATAATTTTCAACGTCTAACTGATGAATAACAAAAATATTTACCGTATTGTTCCGTGTAAATTTATGTGATTCAAAATATATCAATATCTTGTACACTGTTAAAATATCTAACAGATATCTCGATAATACAGTACAGATTCTGCATATAAATTGTGATTCGGCTATTTGTAACCTATATTCTTGGAGTATCGTCAAAATTACGCATTACATCGCAAAACAGAAGAGATATATAAAAAAAACATACTTTATTTTATTCAAAATTACAATTGAAACGAACATAACGAGCTTTTTAGCCACATCATACGAATACTTTTTAAGAAAATGGCTCTACTTCAAATCCTGAAAAAGAGAAATATTTCGAAAAGTTTTATTCGTATTAGACTTCTGATTTCATAAAAAATTTACGCATTTCCATTCCATTAAGACGAATTTATTGTGAAAACTTTAAATATTTTTGAACTTCTTACTGATCAATAACAAAATTATTTAGCGTATTGTTCTGTGTAAATTTATGTGATTATATATATATTGATATCTTGTACACTGTTAACATATCTAACAGATATCTCGCTAATAAAGTACAGATTCTGCATATACATTGCGATTCGGCTATTTGTAACCTCTAGGCTTAGAGTATCGTCATAATTACGCTTTACATCGCAAAACTGTAGAGATATCTAAAAAAAACATACTTTATTTTATTCAAAATTACATTTGAAACGAACATTCCGAGCTTTTTAGCCACATCATACGATTACTTTTTAGGAAAATGATTCTACTTCTATTTTCGATAAAGAAAAATATTTCGAAAAGTTTTATACGTATCAGAATTCTGATTTCATAACAATTTTAAACAGTTTCGCTACATTAGGACGATTTTTTTGAGACAATTTAAAATAATTTTCAACGTCTAACTGATGAATAACAAAAATATTTACCGTATTGTTGCGTGTAAATTTATGTGATTCAAAATATATTGATATCTTGTACACTGTTAAAATATCTTACAGATATCTCGCTAATACAGTACAGATTCTGCATATAAATTGTGATTCGGCTATTTGTAACCTCTATTCTTGGAGTATCGTCATAATTACGCATTACATCGCAAAACAGTAGAGATATATAAAAAAAAACATACTTTATTTTATTCAAAATTACATTTGAAACGAACATTCCGAGCTTTTTAGCCACATCATACGATTACTTTTTAAGAAAATGGCTCTACTTCTATTTCCGATAAAGAAAAATATTTAGAAAAGTTTTATACGTATCAGAATTCTGATTTCATAACAAATTTAAACAGTTTCGCATCATTAGGACGATTTTTTTGAGACAATTTAAAATAATTTTCAACGTCTAACTGATGAATAACAAAAATATTTACCGTATTGTTCCGTGTAAATTTATGTGATTCAAAATATATCAATATCTTGTACACTGTTAAAATATCTAACAGATATCTCGATAATACAGTACAGATTCTGCATATAAATTGTGATTCGGCTATTTGAAACCTCTATTCATGGAGTATCGTCATAATTACGCATTACATCGCAAAACAGAAGAGATATATAAAAAAAACATACTTTATTTTATTCAAAATTACAATTGAAACGAACATAACGAGCTTTTAAGCCACATCATACGATTACTTTTTAAGAAAATGATTCTACTTCTATTTCCGATAAAGAAAAATATTTCGAAAAGTTTTATACGTATCAGAATTCTGATTTCATAACAAATTTAAACAGTTTCGCAACATTAGGACGATTTTTTTGAGACAATTTAAAATAATTTTCAACGTCTAACTGATGAATAACAAAAATATTTACCGTATTGTAACGTGTAAATTTATGTGATTCAAAATATTTTGATATCTTGTACACTGTTAAAATATCTTACAGATATCTCGCTAATACAGTACAGATTCTGCATATAAATTGTGATTCGGCTAATTGTAACCTCTATTCTTGGAGTATCGTCATAATTACGCATTACATCGCAAAACAGTAGAGATATATATAAAAAAACATACTTTATTTTATTCAAAATTACATTTGAAACGAACATTCCGAGCTTTTTAGCCACATCATACGATTACTTTTTAAGAAAATGGCTCTACTTCTTTTTCCGATAAAGAAAAATATTTAGAAAAGTTTTATACGTATCAGAATTCTGATTTTATAACAAATTTAAACAGTTTTGCATCATTAGGACGATTTTTTTGAGACAATTTAAAATAATTTTCAACGTCTAACTGATGAATAACAAAAATATTTACCGTATTGTTCCGTGTAAATTTATGTGATTCAAAATATATCAATATCTTGTACACTGTTAAAATATCTAACAGATATCTCGATAATACAGTACAGATTCTGCATATAAATTGTGATTCGGCTATTTGTAACCTCTATTCTTGGAGTATCGTCAAAATAAATTTGTTATGAAATCAGAATTCTGATACGTATAAAACTTTTCTAAATATTTTTCTTTATCGGAAATAGAAGTAGAGCCATTTTCTTAAAAAGTAATCGTATGATGTGGCTAAAAAGCTCGGAATGTTCGTTTCAAATGTAATTTTGAATAAAATAAAGTATGTTTTTTTTAGATATCTCTACAGTTTTGCGATGTAAAGCGTAATTATGACGATACTCTAAGCCTAGAGGTTACAAATAGCCGAATCGCAATGTATATGCAGAATCTGTACTTTATTAGCGAGATATCTGTTAGATATGTTAACAGTGTACAAGATATCAATATATATATAATCACATAAATTTACACAGAACAATACGCTAAATAATTTTGTTATTGATCAGTAAGAAGTTCAAAAATATTTAAAGTTTTCACAATAAATTCGTCTTAATGGAATGGAAATGCGTAAATTTTTTATGAAATCAGAAGTCTAATACGAATAAAACTTTTCGAAATATTTCTCTTTTTCAGGATTTGAAGTAGAGCCATTTTCTTAAAAAGTATTCGTATGATGTGGCTAAAAAGCTCGTTATGTTCGTTTCAATTGTAATTTTGAATAAAATAAAGTATGTTTTTTTTATATATCTCTTCTGTTTTGCGATGTAATGCGTAATTTTGACGATACTCCAAGAATATAGGTTACAAATAGCCGAATCACAATTTATATGCAGAATCTGTACTGTATTATCGAGATATCTGTTAGATATTTTAACAGTGTACAAGATATTGATATATTTTGAATCACATAAATTTACACGGAACAATACGGTAAATATTTTTGTTATTCATCAGTTAGACGTTGAAAATTATTTTAAATTGTCTCAAAAAAATCGTCCTAATGATGCGAAACTGTTTAAATTTGTTATAAAATCAGAATTCTGATACGTATAAAACTTTTCTAAATATTTTTCTTTATCGGAAAAAGAAGTAGAGCCATTTTCTTAAAAAGTAATCGTATGATGTGGCTAAAAAGCTCGGAATGTTCATTTCAAATGTAATTTTGAATAAAATAAAGTATGTTTTTTTATATATATCTCTACTGTTTTGCGATGTAATGCGTAATTATGACGATACTCCAAGAATAGAGGTTACAAATAGCCGAATCGCAATGTATATGCAGAATCTGTACTTTATTAGCGAGATATCTGTTAGATATGTTAACAGTGTACAAGATATCAATATATATATAATCACATGAATTTACACAGAACAATACGCTAAATAATTTTGTTATTGATCAGTAAGAAGTTCAAAAATATTTAAAGTTTTCACAATAAATTCGTCTTAATGGAATGGAAATGCGTAAATTTTTTATGAAATCAGAAGTCTAATACGAATAAAACTTTTCGAAATATTTCTCTTTTTCAGGATTAGAAGTGGAGCCATTTTCTTAAAAATTATTTGTATGATGTGGCTAAAAAGCT
Organism: Zhengitettix transpicula; assembly: GCA_037074705.1. Classification (NCBI taxonomy): domain Eukaryota; kingdom Metazoa; phylum Arthropoda; class Insecta; order Orthoptera; family Tetrigidae; genus Zhengitettix; species Zhengitettix transpicula. The sequence continues at coordinate 7,925 of JAYJMR010000289.1, forward strand.
CCGAATGTTCGTTTCAAATGTAATTTTGAATAAAATAAAGTATGTTTTTTTTATATATCTCTTCTGTTTTGCGATGTAATGCGTAATTATGACGATACTCCAAGAAAAGAGGTTACAAATAGCCGAATCACAATTTATATGCAGAATCTGTACTGTATTATCGAGATATCTGTTAGATATTTTAACAGTGTACAAGATATCGATATATTTTGAATCACATAAATTTACACGGAACAATACGGTAAATATTTTTGTTATTCATCAGTTAGACGTTGAAAATTATTTTTAATTGTCTCAAAAAAATCGTCCTAATGTAGCGAAACTGTTTAAAATTGTTATGAAATCAGAATTCTGATACGTATAAAACTTTTCGAAATATTTTTCTTTATCGAAAATAGAAGTAGAATCATTTTCCTAAAAAGTAATCGTATGATGTGGCTAAAAAGCTCGGAATGTTCGTTTCAAATGTAATTTTGAATAAAATAAAGTATGTTTTTTTTAGATATCTCTACAGTTTTGCGATGTAAAGCGTAATTATGACGATACTCTAAGCCTAGAGGTTACAAATAGCCGAATCGCAATGTATATGCAGAATCTGTACTTTATTAGCGAGAAATCTGTTAGATATGTTAACAGTGTACAAGATATCAATATATATATAATCACTTAAATTTACACAGAACAATACGCTAAATAATTTTGTTATTGATCAGTAAGAAGTTCAAAAATATTTAAAGTTTTCACAATAAATTCGTCTTAATGGAATGGAAATGCGTAAATTTTTTATGAAATCAGAAGTCTAATACGAATAAAACTTTTCGAAATATTTCTCTTTTTCCGGATTTGAAGTAGAGCCATTTTCTTAAAAAGTATTCGTATGATGTGGCTAAAAAGCTCGTTATGTTCGTTTCAATTGTAATTTTGAATAAAATAAAGTACGTTTTTTTTATATATCTCTTCTGTTTTGCGATGTAATGCGTAATTATGACGATACTCCAAGAATAGAGGTTACAAATAGCCGAATCACAATTTATATGCAGAATCTGTACTGTATTATCGAGATATCTGTTAGATATTTTAACAGTGTACAAGATATTGATATATTTTGAATCACATAAATTTACACGGAACAATACGGTAAATATTTTTGTTATTCATCAGTTAGACGTTGAAAATTATTTTAAATTGTCTCATAAAAATCGTCCTAATGATGCGAAACTGTTTAAATTTGTTATGAAATCAGAATTCTGATACGTATAAAACTTTTCTAAATATTTTTCTTTATCGGAAATAGAAGTAGAGCCATTTTCTTAAAAAGTAATCGTATGATGTGGCTAAAAAGCTCGGAATGTTCGTTTCAAATGTAATTTTGAATAAAATAAAGTATGTTTTTTTTAGATATCTCTACAGTTTTGCGATGTAAAGCGTAATTATGACGATACTCTAAGCCTAGAGGTTACAAATAGCCGAATCGCAATGTATATGCAGAATCTGTTTTTTATTAGCGAGATATCTGTTAGATATGTTAACAGTGTACAAGATATCAATATATATATAATCACATAAATTTACACAGAACAATACGCTAAATAATTTTGTTATTGATCAGTAAGAAGTTCAAAAATATTTAAAGTTTTCACAATAAATTCGTCTTAATGGAATGGAAATGCGTAAATTTTTTATGAAATCAGAAGTCTAATACGAATAAAACTTTTCGAAATATTTCTCTTTTTCAGGATTTGAAGTAGAGCCATTTTCTTAAAAAGTATTCGTATGATGTGGCTAAAAAGCTCGTTATGTTCGTTTCAATTGTAATTTTGAATAAAATAAAGTATGTTTTTTTTATATATCTCTTCTGTTTTGCGATGTAATGCGTAATTTTGACGATACTCCAAGAATAGAGGTTACAAATAGCCGAATCACAATTTATATGCAGAATCTGTACTGTATTATCGAGATATCTGTTAGATATTTTAACAGTGTACAAGATATTGATATATTTTGAATCACATAAATTTACACGGAACAATACGGTAAATATTTTTGTTATTCATCAGTTAGACGTTGAAAATTATTTTAAATTGTCTCAAAAAAATCGTCCTAATGATGCGAAACTGTTTAAATTTGTTATAAAATCAGAATTCTGATACGTATAAAACTTTTCTAAATATTTTTCTTTATCGGAAAAAGAAGTAGAGCCATTTTCTTAAAAAGTAATCGTATGATGTGGCTAAAAAGCTCGGAATGTTCGTTTCAAATGTAATTTTGAATAAAATAAAGTATGTTTTTTTTTATATATCTCTACTGTTTTGCGATGTAATGCGTAATTATGACGATACTCCAAGAATAGAGGTTACAAATAGCCGAATCACAATTTATATGCAGAATCTGTACTGTATTAGCGAGATATCTGTAAGATATTTTAACAGTGTACAAGATATCAATATATTTTGAATCACATAAATTTACACGCAACAATACGGTAAATATTTTTGTTATTCATCAGTTAGACGTTGAAAATTATTTTAAATTGTCTCATAAAAATCGTCCTAATGTAGCGAAACTGTTTAAATTTGTTATGAAATCAGAATTCTGATACGTATAAAACTTTTCGAAATATTTTTCTTTATCGGAAATAGAAGTAGAGCCATTTTCTTAAAAAGTATTCGTATGATGAGTCTAAAATGCTCGGAATGTTCGTTTCAAATGTAATTTTGAATAAAATAAAGTATGTTTTTTTATATATCTCTTCTGTTTTGCGATGTAATGCGTAATTATGACGATACTCCAAGAAAAGAGGTTACGAATAGCCGAATCACAATTTATATGCAGAATATGTACTGTATTATCGAGATATCTGTTAGATATTTTAACAGTGTACAAGATATCGATATATTTTGAATCACATAAATTTACACGGAACAATACGGTAAATATTTTTGTTACTTATCAGTTAGACGTTGAAAATTATTTTAAATTGTCTTAAAAAAATCGTTCTAATGTAGCGAAACTGTTTAAATTTGTTATGAAATCAGAATTCTGATACGTATAAAACTTTTCGAAATATTTTTCTTTATCGGAAATAGAAGTAGAGCCATTTTCTTAAAAAGTATTCGTATGATGTGTCTAAAAAGCTCGGAATGTTTGTTTCAAATGTAATTTTGAATAAAATAAAGTATGTTTTTTTTATATATCTCTACAGTTTTGCGATGTAAAGCGTAATTATGACGATACTCTAAGCCTAGAGGTTACAAATAGCCGAATCGCAATGTATATGCAGAATCTGTACTTTATTAGCGAGATATCTGTTAGATATGTTAACAGTGTACAAGATATCAATATATATATAATCACATGAATTTACACAGAACAATACGCTAAATAATTTTGTTATTGATCAGTAAGAAGTTCAAAAATATTTAAAGTTTTCACAATAAATTCGTCTTAATGGAATGGAAATGCGTAAATTTTTTATGAAATCAGAAGTCTAATACGAATAAAACTTTTCGAAATATTTCTCTTTTTCAGGATTAGAAGTGGAGCCATTTTCTTAAAAATTATTTGTATGATGTGGCTTAAAAGCTCCGAATGTTCGTTTCAAATGTAATTTTGAATAAAATAAAGTATGTTTTTTTTATATATCTCTTCTGTTTTGCGATGTAATGCGTAATTTTGACGATACTCCAAGAATAGAGGTTACAAATAGCCGAATCACAATTTATATGCAGAATCTGTACTGTATTATCGAGATATCTGTTAGATATTTTAACAGTGTACAAGATATTGATATATTTTGAATCACATAAATTTACACGGAACAATACGGTAAATATTTTTGTTATTCATCAGTTAGACGTTGAAAATTATTTTAAATTGTCTCAAAAAAATCGTCCTAATGATGCGAAACTGTTTAAATTTGTTATAAAATCAGAATTCTGATACGTATAAAACTTTTCTAAATATTTTTCTTTATCGGAAAAAGAAGTAGAGCCATTTTCTTAAAAAGTAATCGTATGATGTGGCTAAAAAGCTCGGAATGTTCGTTTCAAATGTAATTTTGAATAAAATAAAGTATGTTTTTTTTTATATATCTCTACTGTTTTGCGATGTAATGCGTAATTATGACGATACTCCAAGAATAGAGGTTACAAATAGCCGAATCACAATTTATATGCAGAATCTGTACTGTATTAGCGAGATATCTGTAAGATATTTTAACAGTGTACAAGATATCAATATATTTTGAATCACATAAATTTACACGCAACAATACGGTAAATATTTTTGTTATTCATCAGTTAGACGTTGAAAATTATTTTAAATTGTCTCATAAAAATCGTCCTAATGTAGCGAAACTGTTTAAATTTGTTATGAAATCAGAATTCTGATACGTATAAAACTTTTCGAAATATTTTTCTTTATCGGAAATAGAAGTAGAGCCATTTTCTTAAAAAGTATTCGTATGATGAGTCTAAAATGCTCGGAATGTTCGTTTCAAATGTAATTTTGAATAAAATAAAGTATGTTTTTTTATATATCTCTTCTGTTTTGCGATGTAATGCGTAATTATGACGATACTCCAAGAAAAGAGGTTACGAATAGCCGAATCACAATTTATATGCAGAATATGTACTGTATTATCGAGATATCTGTTAGATATTTTAACAGTGTACAAGATATCGATATATTTTGAATCACATAAATTTACACGGAACAATACGGTAAATATTTTTGTTACTTATCAGTTAGACGTTGAAAATTATTTTAAATTGTCTTAAAAAAATCGTTCTAATGTAGCGAAACTGTTTAAATTTGTTATGAAATCAGAATTCTGATACGTATAAAACTTTTCGAAATATTTTTCTTTATCGGAAATAGAAGTAGAGCCATTTTCTTAAAAAGTATTCGTATGATGTGTCTAAAAAGCTCGGAATGTTTGTTTCAAATGTAATTTTGAATAAAATAAAGTATGTTTTTTTTATATATCTCTACAGTTTTGCGATGTAAAGCGTAATTATGACGATACTCTAAGCCTAGAGGTTACAAATAGCCGAATCGCAATGTATATGCAGAATCTGTACTTTATTAGCGAGATATCTGTTAGATATGTTAACAGTGTACAAGATATCAATATATATATAATCACATGAATTTACACAGAACAATACGCTAAATAATTTTGTTATTGATCAGTAAGAAGTTCAAAAATATTTAAAGTTTTCACAATAAATTCGTCTTAATGGAATGGAAATGCGTAAATTTTTTATGAAATCAGAAGTCTAATACGAATAAAACTTTTCGAAATATTTCTCTTTTTCAGGATTAGAAGTGGAGCCATTTTCTTAAAAATTATTTGTATGATGTGGCTTAAAAGCTCCGAATGTTCGTTTCAAATGTAATTTTGAATAAAATAAAGTATGTTTTTTTTTATATATCTCTACTGTTTTGCGATGTAATGCGTAATTATGACGATACTCCAAGAATAGAGGTTACAAATAGCCGAATCACAATTTATATGCAGAATCTGTACTGTATTAGCGAGATATCTGTAAGATATTTTAACAGTGTACAAGATATCAATATATTTTGAATCACATAAATTTACACGCAACAATACGGTAAATATTTTTGTTATTCATCAGTTAGACGTTGAAAATTATTTTAAATTGTCTCATAAAAATCGTCCTAATGTAGCGAAACTGTTTAAATTTGTTATGAAATCAGAATTCTGATACGTATAAAATTTTTCGAAATATTTTTCTTTATCGGAAATAGAAGTAGAGCCATTTTCTTAAAAAGTATTCGTATGATGTGTCTAAAATGCTCGGAATGTTCGTTTCAAATGTAAATTTGAATAAAATAAAGTATGTTTTTTTATATATCTCTTCTGTTTTGCGATGTAATGCGTAATTATGACGATACTCCAAGAAAAGAGGTTACAAATAGCCGAATCACAATTTATATGCAGAATCTGTACTGTATTATCGAGATATCTGTTAGATATTTTAACAGTGTACAAGATATCGATATATTTTGATTCACATAAATTTACACGGAACAATACGGTAAATATTTTTGTTATTCATCAGTTAGACGTTGAAAATTATTTTAAATTGTCTCAAAAAAATCGTCCTAATGTAGCGAAACTGTTTAAATTTGTTATGAAATCAGAATTCTGATACGTATAAAACTTTTCGAAATATTTTTCTTTATCGGAAATAGAAGTAGAATCATTTTCTTAAAAAGTAATCGTATGATGTGGCTAAAAAGCTCGGAATGTTCGTTTCAAATGTAATTTTGAATAAAATAAAGTATGTTTTTTTATATATATCTCTACTGTTTTGCGATGTAATGCGTAATTATGACGATACTCCAAGAATAGAGGTTACAATTAGCCGAATCACAATTTATATGCAGAATCTGTACTGTATTAGCGAGATATCTGTAAGATATTTTAACAGTGTACAAGATATCAATATATTTTGAATAACATAAATTTACACGTTACAATACGGTAAATATTTTTGTTATTCATCAGTTAGACGTTGAAAATTATTTTTTATTGTCTCAAAAAAATCGTCCTAATGTTGCGAAACTGTTTAAATTTGTTATGAAATCAGAATTCTGATACGTATAAAACTTTTCGAAATATTTTTCTTTATCGGAAATAGAAGTAGAATCATTTTCTTAAAAAGTAATCGTATGATGTGGCTTAAAAGCTCGTTATGTTCGTTTCAATTGTAATTTTGAATAAAATAAAGTATGTTTTTTTTTATATATCTCTTCTGTTTTGCGATGTAATGCGTAATTATGACGATACTCCAAGAATAGAGGTTTCAAATAGCCGAATCACAATTTATATGCAGAATCTGTACTGTATTATCGAGATATCTGTTAGATATTTTAACAGTGTACAAGATATTGATATATTTTGAATCACATAAATTTACACGGAACAATACGGTAAATATTTTTGTTATTCATCAGTTAGACGTTGAAAATTATTTTAAATTGTCTCAAAAAAATCGTCCTAATGATGCGAAACTGTTTAAATTTGTTATGAAATCAGAATTCTGATACGTATAAAACTTTTCTAAATATTTTTCTTTATCGGAAATAGAAGTAGAGCCATTTTCTTAAAAAGTAATCGTATGATGTGGCTAAAAAGCTCGGAATGTTCGTTTCAAATGTAATTTTGAATAAAATAAAGTATGTTTTTTTATATATATCTCTACTGTTTTGCGATGTAATGAGTAATTATGACGATAATCCAAGAATAGAGGTTACAAATAGCCGAATCACAATTTATATGCAGAATCTGTACTGTATTAGCGAGATATCTGTAAGATATTTTAACAGTGTACAAGATATCAATATATTTTGAATCACATAAATTTACACGCAACAATACGGTAAATATTTTTGTTATTCATCAGTTAGACGTTGAAAATTATTTTAAATTGTCTCAAAAAAATCGTCCTAATGTAGCGAAATTGTTTAAAATTGTTATGAAATCAGAATTCTGATACGTATAAAACTTTTCGAAATATTTTTCTTTATCGAAAATAGAAGTAGAATCATTTTCCTAAAAAGTAATCGTATGATGTGGCTAAAAAGCTCGGAATGTTCGTTTCAAATGTAATTTTGAATAAAATAAAGTATGTTTTTTTTAGATATCTCTACAGTTTTGCGATGTAAAGCGTAATTATGACGATACTCTAAGCCTAGAGGTTACAAATAACCGAATCGCAATGTATATGCAGAATCTGTACTTTATTAGCGAGATATCTGTTAGATATGTTAACAGTGTACAAGATATCAATATATATATAATCACATAAATTTACACAGAACAATACGCTAAATAATTTTGTTATTGATCAGTAAGAAGTTCAAAAATATTTAAAGTTTTCACAATAAATTCGTCTTAATGGAATGGAACTGCGTAAATTTTTTTATGAAATCAGAAGTCTAAAACGAATAAAACTTTTCGAAAAATTTCTCTTTTTCAGGATTTGAAGTAGAGCCATTTTCTTAAAAAGTATTCGAATGATGTGGCTAAAAAGCTCGTTATGTTCGTTTCAATTTTAATTTTGAATAAAATAAAGTATGTTTTTTTTATATATCTCTTCTGTTTTGCGATGTAATGCGTAATTTTGACGATACTCCAAGAATAGAGGTTACAAATAGCCGAATCACAATTTATATGCAGAATCTGTACTGTATTATCGAGATATCTGTTAGATATTTTAACAGTGTACAAGATATTGATATATTTTGAATCACATAAATTTACACGGAACAATACGGTAAATATTTTTGTTATTCATCAGTTAAACGTTGAAAATTATTTTAAATTGTCTCAAAAAAATCGTCCTAATGATGCGAAACTGTTTAAATTTGTTATAAAATCAGAATTCTGATACGTATAAAACTTTTCTAAATATTTTTCTTTATCGGAAAAAGAAGTAGAGCCATTTTCTTAAAAAGTAATCGTATGATGTGGCTAAAAAGCTCGGAATGTTCGTTTCAAATGTAATTTTGAATAAAATAAAGTATGTTTTTTTATATATATCTCTACTGTTTTGCGATGTAATGCGTAATTATGACGATACTCCAAGAATAGAGGTTACAAATAGCCGAATCGCAATGTATATGCAGAATCTGTACTTTATTAGCGAGATATCTGTTAGATATGTTAACAGTGTACAAGATATCAATATATATATAATCACATGAATTTACACAGAACAATACGCTAAATAATTTTGTTATTGATCAGTAAGAAGTTCAAAAATATTTAAAGTTTTCACAATAAATTCGTCTTAATGGAATGGAAATGCGTAAATTTTTTATGAAATCAGAAGTCTAATACGAATAAAACTTTTCGAAATATTTCTCTTTTTCAGGATTAGAAGTGGAGCCATTTTCTTAAAAATTATTTGTATGATGTGGCTAAAAAGCTCCGAATGTTCGTTTCAAATGTAATTTTGAATAAAATAAAGTATGTTTTTTTTATATATCTCTTCTGTTTTGCGATGTAATGCGTAATTATGACGATACTCCAAGAAAAGAGGTTACAAATAGCCGAATCACAATTTATATGCAGAATCTGTACTGTATTATCGAGATATCTGTTAGATATTTTAACAGTGTACAAGATATCGATATATTTTGAATCACATAAATTTACACGGAACAATACGGTAAATATTTTTGTTATTCATCAGTTAGACGTTGAAAATTATTTTAAATTGTCTCAAAAAAATCGTCCTAATGTAGCGAAACTGTTTAAAATTGTTATGAAATCAGAATTCTGATACGTATAAAACTTTTCGAAATATTTTTCTTTATCGAAAATAGAAGTAGAATCATATTCCTAAAAAGTAATCGTATGATGTGGCTAAAAAGCTCGGAATGTTCGTTTCAAATGTAATTTTGAATAAAATAAAGTATGTTTTTTTTAGATATCTCTACAGTTTTGCGATGTAAAGCGTAATTATGACGATACTCTAAGCCTAGAGGTTACAAATAGCCGAATCGCAATGTATATGCAGAATCTGTACTTTATTAGCGAGAAATCTGTTAGATATGTTAACAGTGTACAAGATATCAATATATATATAATCACTTAAATTTACACAGAACAATACGCTAAATAATTTTGTTATTGATCAGTAAGAAGTTCAAAAATATTTAAAGTTTTCACAATAAATTCGTCTTAATGGAATGGAAATGCGTAAATTTTTTATGAAATCAGAAGTCTAATACGAATAAAACTTTTCGAAATATTTCTCTTTTTCAGGATTTGAAGTAGAGCCATTTTCTTAAAAAGTATTCGTATGATGTGGCTAAAAAGCTCGTTATGTTCGTTTCAATTGTAATTTTGAATAAAATAAAGTATGTTTTTTTTATATATCTCTTCTGTTTTGCGATGTAATGCGTAATTATGACGATACTCCAAGAATAGAGGTTACAAATAGCCGAATCACAATTTATATGCAGAATCTGTACTGTATTATCGAGATATCTGTTAGATATTTTAACAGTGTACAAGATATTGATATATTTTGAATCACATAAATTTACACGGAACAATACGGTAAATATTTTTGTTATTCATCAGTTAGACGTTGAAAATTATTTTAAATTGTCTCAAAAAAATCGTCCTAATGATGCGAAACTGTTTAAATTTGTTATGAAATCAGAATTCTGATACGTATAAAACTTTTCTAAATATTTTTCTTTATCGGAAATAGAAGTAGAGCCATTTTCTTAAAAAGTAATCGTATGATGTGGCTAAAAAGCTCGGAATGTTCGTTTCAAATGTAATTTTAAATAAAATAAAGTATGTTTTTTTTTATATATCTCTACTGTTTTGCGATGTAATGCGTAATTATGACGATACTCCAAGAATAGAGGTTACAAATAGCCGAATCACAATTTATATGCAGAATCTGTACTGTATTAGCGAGATATCTGTAAGATATTTTAACAGTGTACAAGATATCAATATATTTTGAATCACATAAATTTACACGCAACAATACGGTAAATATTTTTGTTATTCATCAGTTAGACGTTGAAAATTATTTTAAATTGTCTCATAAAAATCGTCCTAATGTAGCGAAACTGTTTAAATTTGTTATGAAATCAGAATTCTGATACGTATAAAACTTTTCGAAATATTTTTCTTTATCGGAAATAGAAGTAGAATCATTTTCTTAAAAAGTAATCGTAAGATGTGGCTAAAAAGCTCGGAATGTTCGTTTTAAATGTAATTTTGAATAAAATAAAGTATGTTTTTTTATATATATCTCTACTGTTTTGCGATGTAATGCGTAATTATGACGATACTCCAAGAATAGAGGTTACAAATAGCCGAATCGCAATGTATATGCAGAATCTGTACTTTATTAGCGAGATATCTGTTAGATATGTTAACAGTGTACAAGATATCAATATATATATAATCACATGAATTTACACAGAACAATACGCTAAATAATTTTGTTATTGATCAGTAAGAAGTTCAAAAATATTTAAAGTTTTCACAATAAATTCGTCTTAATGGAATGGAAATGCGTACATTTTTTATGAAATCAGAAGTCTAATACGAATAAAACTTTTCGAAATATTTCTCTTTTTCAGGATTAGAAGTGGAGCTATTTTCTTAAAAATTATTTGTATGATGTGGCTAAAAAGCTCCGAATGTTCGTTTCAAATGTAATTTTGAATAAAATAAAGTATGTTTTTTTTATATATCTCTTCTGTTTTGCGATGTAATGCGTAATTATGACGATACTCCAAGAAAAGAGGTTACAAATAGCCGAATCACAATTTATATGCAGAATCTGTACTGTATTATCGAGATATCTGTTAGATATTTTAACAGTGTACAAGATATCGATATATTTTGAATCACATAAATTTACACGGAACAATACGGTAAATATTTTTGTTATTCATCAGTTAGACGTTGAAAATTATTTTAAATTGTCTCAAAAAAATCGTCCTAATGTAGCGAAACTGTTTAAAATTGTTATGAAATCAGAATTCTGATACGTATAAAACTTTTCGAAATATTTTTCTTTATCGAAAATAGAAGTAGAATCATTTTCCTAAAAAGTAATCGTATGATGTGGCTAAAAAGCTCGGAATGTTCGTTTCAAATGTAATTTTGAATAAAATAAAGTATGTTTTTTTTAGATATCTCTACAGTTTTGCGATGTAAAGCGTAATTATGACGTTACTCTAAGCCTAGAGGTTACAAATAGCCGAATCGCAATGTATATGCAGAATCTGTACTTTATTAGCGAGATATCTGTTAGATATGTTAACAGTGTACAAGATATCAATATATATATAATCACATAAATTTACACAGAACAATACGCTGAATAATTTTGTTATTGATCAGTAAGAAGTTCAAAAATATTTAAAGTTTTCACAATAAATTCGTCTTAATGGAATGGAAATGCGTAAATTTTTTATGAAATCAGAAGTCTAATACGAATAAAACTTTTCGAAATATTTCTCTTTTTCAGGATTTGAAGTAGAGCCATTTTCTTAAAAAGTATTCGTATGATGTGGCTAAAAAGCTCGTTATGTTCGTTTCAATTGTAATTTTGAATAAAATAAAGTATGTTTTTTTTATATATCTCTTCTGTTTTGCGATGTAATGCGTAATTATGACGATACTCCAAGAAAAGAGGTTACAAATAGCCGAATCACAATTTATATGCAGAATCTGTACTGTATTATCGAGATATCTGTTAGATATTTTAACAGTGTACAAGATATCAATATATTTTGAATCACATAAATTTACACGCAACAATACGGTAAATATTTTTGTTATTCATCAGTTAGACGTTGAAAATTATTTTAAATTGTCTCATAAAAATCGTCCTAATGTAGCGAAACTGTTTAAATTTGTTATGAAATCAGAATTCTGATACGTATAAAACTTTTCGAAATATTTTTCTTTATCGGAAATAGAAGTAGAATCATTTTCTTAAAAAGTAATCGTAAGATGTGGCTAAAAAGCTCGGAATGTTCGTTTTAAATGTAATTTTGAATAAAATAAAGTATGTTTTTTTATATATATCTCTACTGTTTTGCGATGTAATGCGTAATTATGACGATACTCCAAGAATAGAGGTTACAAATAGCCGAATCGCAATGTATATGCAGAATCTGTACTTTATTAGCGAGATATCTGTTAGATATGTTAACAGTGTACAAGATATCAATATATATATAATCACATGAATTTACACAGAACAATACGCTAAATAATTTTGTTATTGATCAGTAAGAAGTTCAAAAATATTTAAAGTTTTCACAATAAATTCGTCTTAATGGAATGGAAATGCGTACATTTTTTATGAAATCAGAAGTCTAATACGAATAAAACTTTTCGAAATATTTCTCTTTTTCAGGATTAGAAGTGGAGCTATTTTCTTAAAAATTATTTGTATGATGTGGCTAAAAAGCTCCGAATGTTCGTTTCAAATGTAATTTTGAATAAAATAAAGTATGTTTTTTTTATATATCTCTTCTGTTTTGCGATGTAATGCGTAATTATGACGATACTCCAAGAAAAGAGGTTACAAATAGCCGAATCACAATTTATATGCAGAATCTGTACTGTATTATCGAGATATCTGTTAGATATTTTAACAGTGTACAAGATATCGATATATTTTGAATCACATAAATTTACACGGAACAATACGGTAAATATTTTTGTTATTCATCAGTTAGACGTTGAAAATTATTTTAAATTGTCTCAAAAAAATCGTCCTAATGTAGCGAAACTGTTTAAAATTGTTATAAAAACAGAATTCTGATACGTATAAAACTTTTCGAAATATTTTTCTTTATCGAAAATAGAAGTAGAATCATTTTCCTAAAAAGTAATCGTATGATGTGGCTAAAAAGCTCGGAATGTTCGTTTCAAATGTAATTTTGAATAAAATAAAGTATGTTTTTTTTAGATATCTCTACAGTTTTGCGATGTAAAGCGTAATTATGACGTTACTCTAAGCCTAGAGGTTACAAATAGCCGAATCGCAATGTATATGCAGAATCTGTACTTTATTAGCGAGATATCTGTTAGATATGTTAACAGTGTACAAGATATCAATATATATATAATCACATAAATTTACACAGAACAATACGCTGAATAATTTTGTTATTGATCAGTAAGAAGTTCAAAAATATTTAAAGTTTTCACAATAAATTCGTCTTAATGGAATGGAAATGCGTAAATTTTTTATGAAATCAGAAGTCTAATACGAATAAAACTTTTCGAAATATTTCTCTTTTTCAGGATTTGAAGTAGAGCCATTTTCTTAAAAAGTATTCGTATGATGTGGCTAAAAAGCTCGTTATGTTCGTTTTAATTGTAATTTTGAATAAAATAAAGTATGTTTTTTTTATATATCTCTTCTGTTTTGCGATGTAATGCGTAATTATGACGATACTCCAAGAAAAGAGGTTACAAATAGCCGAATCACAATTTATATGCAGAATCTGTACTGTATTATCGAGATATCTGTTAGATATTTTAACAGTGTACAAGATATTGATATATTTTGAATCACATAAATTTACACGGAACAATACGGTAAATATTTTTGTTATTCATCAGTTAGACGTTGAAAATTATTTTAAATTGTCTCAAAAAAATCGTCCTAATGATGCGAAACTGTTTAAATTTGTTATGAAATCAGAATTCTGATACGTATAAAACTTTTCTAAATATTTTTCTTTATCGGAAATAGAAGTAGAGCCATTTTCTTAAAAAGTAATCGTATGATGTGGCTAAAAAGCTCGGAATGTTCGTTTCAAATGTAATTTTGAATAAAATAAAGTATGTTTTTTTTATATATCTCTACTGTTTTGCGATGTAATGCGTAATTATGACGATACTCCAAGAATAGAGGTTACAAATAGCCGAATCACAATTTATATGCAGAATCTGTACTGTATTAGCGAGATATCTGTAAGATATTTTAACAGTGTACAAGATATCAATATATTTTGAATCACATAAATTTACACGCAACAATACGGTAAATATTTTTGTTATTCATCAGTTAGACGTTGAAAATTATTTTAAATTGTCTCATAAAAATCGTCCTAATGTAGCGAAACTGTTTAAATTTGTTATGAAATCAGAATTCTGATACGTATAAAACTTTTCGAAATATTTTTCTTTATCGGAAATAGAAGTAGAGCCATCTTCTTAAAAAGTATTCGTATGATGAGTCTAAAATGCTCGGAATGTTCGTTTCAAATGTAATTTTGAATAAAATAAAGTATGTTTTTTTATATATCTCTTCTGTTTTGCGATGTAATGCGTAATTATGACGATACTCCAAGAAAAGAGGTTACAAATAGCCGAATCACAATTTATATGCAGAATCTGTACTGTATTATCGAGATATCTGTTAGATATTTTAACAGTGTACAAGATATCGATATATTTTGAATCACATAAATTTACACGGAACAATACGGTAAATATTTTTGTTACTTATCAGTTAGACGTTGAAAATTATTTTAAATTGTCTCAAAAAAATCGTTCTAATGTAGCGAAACTGTTTAAATTTGTTATGAAATCAGAATTCTGATACGTATAAAACTTTTCGAAATATTTTTCTTTATCGGAAATAGAAGTAGAGCCATTTTCTTAAAAAGTATTCGTATGATGTGTCTAAAAAGCTCGGAATGTTTGTTTCAAATGTAATTTTGAATAAAATAAAGTAAGTTTTTTTTATATATCTCTACAGTTTTGCGATGTAAAGCGTAATTATGACGATACTCTAAGCCTAGAGGTTACAAATAGCCGAATCGCAATGTATATGCAGAATCTGTACTTTATTAGCGAGATATCTGTTAGATATGTTAACAGTGTACAAGATATCAATATATATATAATCACATGAATTTACACAGAACAATACGCTAAATAATTTTGTTATTGATCAGTAAGAAGTTCAAAAATATTTAAAGTTTTCACAATAAATTCGTCTTAATGGAATGGAAATGCGTAAATTTTTTATGAAATCAGAAGTCTAATAAGAATAAAACTTTTCGAAATATTTCTCTTTTTCAGGATTAGAAGTGGATGCAATTTTCTTAAAAATTATTTGTATGATGTGGCTAAAAAGCTCCGAATGTTCGTTTCAAATGTAATTTTGAATAAAATAAAGTATGTTTTTTTTTATATATCTCTACTGTTTTGCGATGTAATGCGTAATTATGACGATACTCCAAGAATAGAGGTTACAAATAGCCGAATCACAATTTATATGCAGAATCTGTACTGTATTATCGAGATATCTGTTAGATATTTTAACAGTGTACAAGATATCGATATATTTTGAATCACATAAATTTACACGGAACAATACGGTAAATATTTTTGTTACTTATCAGTTAGACGTTGAAAATTATTTTAAATTGTCTCAAAAAAATCGTTCTAATGTAGCGAAACTGTTTAAATTTGTTATGAAATCAGAATTCTGATACGTATAAAACTTTTCGAAATATTTTTCTTTATCGGAAATAGAAGTAGAGCCATTTTCTTAAAAAGTATTCGTATGATGTCGGCTAAAAAGCTCGGAATGTTCGTTTCAAATGTAATTTTGAATAAAATAAAGTATGTTTTTTTATATATATCTCTACTGTTTTGCGATGTAATGCGTAATTATGACGATACTCCAAGAATAGAGGTTACAATTAGCCGAATCACAATTTATATGCAGAATCTGTACTGTATTAGCGAGATATCTGTAAGATATTTTAACAGTGTACAAGATATCAATATATTTTGAATCACATAAATTTACACGTTACAATACGGTAAATATTTTTGTTATTCATCAGTTAGACGTTGAAAATTATTTTAAATTGTCTCAAAAAAATCGTCCTAATGTAGCGAAACTGTTTAAATTTGTTATGAAATCAGAATTCTGATACGTATAAAACTTTTCGAAATATTTTTCTTTATCGGAAATAGAAGTAGAGCCATTTTCTTAAAAAGTATTCGTATGATGTGTCTAAAAAGCTCGGAATGTTTGTTTCAAATGTAATTTTGAATAAAATAAAGTATGTTTTTTTTATATATCTCTACAGTTTTGCGATGTAAAGCGTAATTATGACGATACTCTAAGCCTAGAGGTTACAAATAGCCGAATCGCAATGTATATGCAGAATCTGTACTTTATTAGCGAGATATCTGTTAGATATGTTAACAGTGTACAAGATATCAATATATATATAATCACATGAATTTACACAGAACAATACGCTAAATAATTTTGTTATTGATCAGTAAGAAGTTCAAAAATATTTAAAGTTTTCACAATAAATTCGTCTTAATGGAATGGAAATGCGTAAATTTTTTATGAAATCAGAAGTCTAATACGAATAAAACTTTTCGAAATATTTCTCTTTTTCAGGATTAGAAGTGGAGCCATTTTCTTAAAAATTATTTGTATGATGTGGCTAAAAAGCTCCGAATGTTCGTTTCAAATGTAATTTTGAATAAAATAAAGTATCTTTTTTTTATATATCTCTTCTGTTTTGCGATGTAATGCGTAATTATGACGATACTCCAAGAAAAGAGGTTACAAATAGCCGAATCACAATTTATATGCAGAATCTGTACTGTATTATCGATATATCTGTTAGATATTTTAACAGTGTACAAGATATCGATATATTTTGAATCACATAAATTTACACGGAACAATACGGTAAATATTTTTGTTATTCATCAGTTAGACGTTGAAAATTATTTTAAATTGTCTCAAAAAAATCGTCCTAATGTAGCGAAACTGTTTAAAATTGTTATGAAATCAGAATTCTGATACGTATAAAACTTTTCGAAATATTTTTCTTTATCGAAAATAGAAGTAGAATCATTTTCCTAAAAAGTAATCGTATGATGTGGCTAAAAAGCTCGGAATGTTCGTTTTAAATGTAATTTTTAATAAAATAAAGTATGTTTTTTTTATATATCTCTACTGTTTTGCGATGTAATGCGTAATTATGACGATACTCCAAGAATAGAGGTTACAAATAGCCGAATCACAATTTATATGCAGAATCTGTACTGTATTAGCGAGATATCTGTAAGATATTTTAACAGTGTACAAGATATCAATATATTTTGAATCACATAAATTTACACGCAACAATACGGTAAATATTTTTGTTATTCATCAGTTAGACGTTGAAAATTGTTTTAAATTGTCTCATAAAAATCGTCCTAATGTAGCGAAACTGTTTAAATTTGTTATGAAATCAGAATTCTGATACGTATAAAACTTTTCGAAATATTTTTCTTTATCGGAAATAGAAGTAGAGCCATTTTCTTAAAAAGTATTCGTATGATGAGTCTAAAATGCTCGGAATGTTCGTTTCAAATGTAATTTTGAATAAAATAAAGTATGTTTTTTTATATATCTCTTCTGTTTTGCGATGTAATGCGTAATTATGACGATACTCCAAGAAAAGAGGTTACAAATAGCCGAATCACAATTTATATGCAGAATCTGTACTGTATTATCGAGATATCTGTTAGATATTTTAACAGTGTACAAGATATCGATATATTTTGAATCACATAAATTTACACGGAACAATACGGTAAATATTTTTGTTACTTATCAGTTAGACGTTGAAAATTATTTTAAATTGTCTCAAAAAAATCGTTCTAATGTAGCGAAACTGTTTAAATTTGTTATGAAATCAGAATTCTGATACGTATAAAACTTTTCGAAATATTTTTCTTTATCGGAAATAGAAGTAGAGCCATTTTCTTAAAAAGTATTCGTATGATGTGTCTAAAAAGCTCGGAATGTTTGTTTCAAATGTAATTTTGAATAAAATAAAGTAAGTTTTTTTTATATATCTCTACAGTTTTGCGATGTAAAGCGTAATTATGACGATACTCTAAGCCTAGAGGTTACAAATAGCCGAATCGCAATGTATATGCAGAATCTGTACTTTATTAGCGAGATATCTGTTAGATATGTTAACAGTGTACAAGATATCAATATATATATAATCACATGAATTTACACAGAACAATACGCTAAATAATTTTGTTATTGATCAGTAAGAAGTTCAAAAATATTTAAAGTTTTCACAATAAATTCGTCTTAATGGAATGGAAATGCGTAAATTTTTTATGAAATCAGAAGTCTAATAAGAATAAAACTTTTCGAAATATTTCTCTTTTTCAGGATTAGAAGTGGATGCAATTTTCTTAAAAATTATTTGTATGATGTGGCTAAAAAGCTCCGAATGTTCGTTTCAAATGTAATTTTGAATAAAATAAAGTATGTTTTTTTTTATATATCTCTACTGTTTTGCGATGTAATGCGTAATTATGACGATACTCCAAGAATAGAGGTTACAAATAGCCGAATCACAATTTATATGCAGAATCTGTACTGTATTATCGAGATATCTGTTAGATATTTTAACAGTGTACAAGATATCGATATATTTTGAATCACATAAATTTACACGTTACAATACGGTAAATATTTTTGTTACTTATCAGTTAGACGTTGAAAATTATTTTAAATTGTCTTAAAAAAATCGTCCTAATGTAGCGAAACTGTTTAAATTTGTTATGAAATCAGAATTCTGATACGTATAAAACTTTTCGAAATATTTTTCTTTATCGGAAATAGAAGTAGAGCCATTTTCTTAAAAAGTATTCGTATGATGTGTCTAAAAAGCTCGGAATGTTTGTTTCAAATGTAATTTTGAATAAAATAAAGTATGTTTTTTTTATATATCTCTACAGTTTTGCGATGTAAAGCGTAATTATGACGATACTCTAAGCCTAGAGGTTACAAATAGCCGAATCGCAATGTATATGCAGAATCTGTACTTTATTAGCGAGATATCTGTTAGATATGTTAACAGTGTACAAGATATCAATATATATATAATCACATGAATTTACACAGAACAATACGCTAAATAATTTTGTTATTGATCAGTAAGAAGTTCAAAAATATTTAAAGTTTTCACAATAAATTCGTCTTAATGGAATGGAAATGCGTAAATTTTTTATGAAATCAGAAGTCTAATACGAATAAAACTTTTCGAAATATTTCTCTTTTTCAGGATTAGAAGTGGAGCCATTTTCTTAAAAATTATTTGTATGATGTGGCTAAAAAGCTCCGAATGTTCGTTTCAAATGTAATTTTGAATAAAATAAAGTATCTTTTTTTTATATATCTCTTCTGTTTTGCGATGTAATGCGTAATTATGACGATACTCCAAGAAAAGAGGTTACAAATAGCCGAATCACAATTTATATGCAGAATCTGTACTGTATTATCGAGATATCTGTTAGATATTTTAACAGTGTACAAGATATCGATATATTTTGAATCACATAAATTTACACGGAACAATACGGTAAATATTTTTGTTATTCATCAGTTAGACGTTGAAAATTATTTTAAATTGTCTCAAAAAAATCGTCCTAATGTAGCGAAACTGTTTAAAATTGTTATGAAATCAGAATTCTGATACGTATAAAACTTTTCGAAATATTTTTCTTTATCGAAAATAGAAGTAGAATCATTTTCCTAAAAAGTAATCGTATGATGTGGCTAAAAAGCTTGGAATGTTCGTTTCAAATGTAATTTTGAATAAAATAAAGTATGTTTTTTTATATATATCTCTACCGTTTTGCGATGTAATGCGTAATTATGACGATACTCCAAGAATAGAGGTTACAATTAGCCGAATCACAATTTATATGCAGAATCTGTACTGTATTAGCGAGATATCTGTAAGATATTTTAACAGTGTACAAGATATCAATATATTTTGAATCACATAAATTTACACGTTACAATACGGTAAATATTTTTGTTATTAATCAGTTAGACGTTGAAAATTATTTTAAATTGTCTCAAAAAAATCGTCCTAATGTAGCGAAACTGTTTAAATTTGTTATGAAATCAGAATTCTGATACGTATAAAACTTTTCGAAATATTTTTCTTTATCGGAAATAGAAGTAGAATCATTTTCTTAAAAAGTAATCGTATGATGTGGCTAAAAAGCTCGGAATGTTCGTTTCAAATGTAATTTTGAATAAAATAAAGTATGTTTTTTTTATATATCACTACTGTTTTGCGATGTAATGCGTAATTACGACGATACTCCAAGAATAGAGGTTACAAATAGCCGAATTACAATTTATATGCAGAATCTGTACTGTATTATCGAGATATCTGTTAGATATTTTAACAGTGTACAAGATATCGATATATTTTGAATCACATAAATTTACACGGAACAATACGGTAAATATTTTTGTTACTTATCAGTTAGACGTTGAAAATTATTTTAAATTGTCTCAAAAAAATCGTTCTAATGTAGCGAAACTGTTTAAATTTGTTATGAAATCAGAATTCTGATACGTATAAAACTTTTCGAAATATTTTTCTTTATCGGAAATAGAAGTAGAGCCATTTTCTTAAAAAGTATTCGTATGATGTGTCTAAAAAGCTCGGAATGTTTGTTTCAAATGTAATTTTGAATAAAATAAAGTATGTTTTTTTTTATATATCTCTACAGTTTTGCGATGTAAAGCGTAATTATGACGATACTCTAAGCCTAGAGGTTACAAATAGCCGAATCGCAATGTATATGCAGAATCTGTACTTTATTAGCGAGATATCTGTTAGATATGTTAACAGTGTACAAGATATCAATATATATATAATCACATGAATTTACACAGAACAATACGCTAAATAATTTTGTTATTGATCAGTAAGAAGTTCAAAAATATTTAAAGTTTTCACAATAAATTCGTCTTAATGGAATGGAAATGCGTAAATTTTTTATGAAATCAGAAGTCTAATACGAATAAAACTTTTCGAAATATTTCTCTTTTTCAGGATTAGAAGTGGAGCCATTTTCTTAGAAATTATTTGTATGATGTGGCTAAAAAGCTCTGAATGTTCGTTTCAAATGTAATTTTGAATAAAATAAAGTATCTTTTTTTTATATATCTCTTCTGTTTTGCGATGTAATGCGTAATTATGACGATACTCCAAGAAAAGAGGTTACAAATAGCCGAATCACAATTTATATGCAGAATCTGTACTGTATTATCGAGATATCTGTTAGATATTTTAACAGTGTACAAGATATCGATATATTTTGAATCACATAAATTTACACGGAACAATACCGTAAATGTTTTTGTTACTTATCAGTTAGACGTTGAAAATTATTTTAAATTGTCTCAAAAAAATCGTTCTAATGTAACGAAACTGTTTAAATTTGTTATGAAATCAGAATTCTGATACGTATAAAACTTTTCGAAATATTTTTCTTTATCGGAAATATAAGTAGAGCCATTTTCTTAAAAAGTATTCGTATGATGTGGCTAAAAAGCTCGGAATGTTCGTTTCAAATGTAATTTTGAATAAAATAATGTATGTTTTTTTTATATATCTCTACTGTTTTGCGCTGTAATGCGTAATTATGACGATACTCCAAGAATAGAGGTTACAAATAGCCGAATCACAATTTATATGCAGAATCTGTACTGTATTAGCGAGATATCTGTTAGATATTTTAACAGTGTACAAGATATCGATATATTTTGAATCACATAAATTTACACGGAACAATACCGTAAATATTTTTGTTACTTATCAGTTAGATGTTGAAAATTATTTTAAATTGTCTCAAAAAAATCGTCCTAATGTAGCGAAACTGTTTAAATTTGTTATGAAATCAGAATTCTGATACGTATAAAACTTTTCGAAATATTTTTCTTTATCGGAAATAGAAGTAGAGTCATTTTCTTAAAAAGTAATCGTATGATGTGGCTAAAAAGCTCGGAATGTTCGTTTCAAATGTAATTTTGAATAAAATAAAGTATGTTATTTTTAGATATCTCTACAGTTTTGCGATGTAAAGCGTAATTATGACGATACTCTAAGCCTAGAGGTTACAAATAGCCGAATCGCAATGTATATGCAGAATCTGTACTTTATTAGCGAGATATCTGTTAGATATGTTAACAGTGTACAAGATGTCAATATATATATAATCACATAAATTTACACAGAACAATACGCTAAATAATTTTGTTATTGATCAGTAAGAAGTTCAAAAATATTAAAAGTTTTCACAATAAATTCGTCTTAATGGAATGGAAATGCGTAAATTTTTTATGAAATCAGAAGTCTAATACGAATAAAACTTTTCGAAATATTTCTCTTTTTCAGGATTAGAAGTAGAGCCATTTTCTAAAAAATATTTGTATGATGTGGCTATAAAGCTCGGAATGTTCGTTTCAAATGTAATTTTGAATAAAATAAAGTATGTTTTTTTTATATATCTCTTCTGTTTTGCGATGTAATGCGTAATTATGACGATACTCCAAGAATAGAGGTTACAAATAGCCGAATCACAATGTATATGCAGAATCAGTACTGTATTAGCGAGATATCTGTAAGATATTTTAACAGTGTACAAGATATCGATATATTTAGAATCACATAAATTTACACGGAACAATACGGTAAATATTTTTGTTATTCATCAGTTAGACGTTGAAAAATATTTTAAATTGTCTCAAAAAAATCGTCCAAATGTAGCGAAACTGTTTAAATTTGTTATGAAATCAGAATTCTGATACGTATAAAACTTTTCGAAATATTTTTCTTTATCGGAAATAGAAGTAGAGCCATTTTCATAAAAAGTATTCGTATGATGTGGCTTAAAAGCTCGGAATGTTCGTTTCAAATGTAATTTTGAATAAAATAAAGTATGTTTTTTTTATATATCTCTACTGTTTTGCGATGTAATGCGTAATTATGACGATACTCCAAGAATAGAGGTTACAAATAGCCGAATCACAATTTATATGCAGAATCTGTACTGTATTATCGAGATATCTGTTAGATATTTTAACAGTGTACAAGATATCGATATATTTTGAATCACATAAATTTACACGGAAAAAATACGGTAAATATTTTTGTTATTCATCAGTTAGACGTTGAAAATTATTTTAAATTGTCTCAAAAAAATCGTCCTAATGTAGCGAAACTGTTTAAATTTGTTATGAAATCAGAATTCTGATACGTATAAAACTTTTCGAAATATTTTTCTTTATCGGAAATAGAAGTAGAGTCATTTTCTTAAAAAGTAATCGTATGATGTGGCTAAAAAGCTCGGAATGTTCGTTTCAAATGTAATTTTGAATAAAATAAAGTTTTTTTTTTTATATATCTCTACTGTTTTTCGATGTAATGCGTAATTATGACGATACTCCAAGAATAGAGGTTACAAATAGCCGAATCACAATTTATATGCAGAATCTGTACTGGATTATCAAGATATCTGTTAGATATTTTAACAGTGTACAAGATATTGATATATTTTTAATCACATAAATTTACACGGAACAATACGGTAAATATTTTAGTTATTCATCAGTTAGACGTTGAAAATTATTTTAAATTGTCTCAAAAAAATCGTCCTAATGTAGCGAAACTGTTTAAATTTTTATGAAATCAGAATTCTGATACGTATAAAACTTTTCGAAATATTTTTCTTTATCGGAAATAGAAGTAGAGTCATTTTCTTAAAAAGTAATCGTATGATGTGGCTAAAAAACGGAATGTTCGTTTCAAATGTAATTTTGAATAAAATAAAGTATGTTTTTTTTATATATCTCTACTGTTTTGCGATGTAATGCGTAATTATGACGATACTCCAAGAATAGAGGTTACAAATAGCCGAATCACAATTTATATGCAGAATCTGTACTGTATTATCGAGATATCTGTTAGATATTTTAACAGTGTACAAGATATCGATATATTTTGAATCACATAAATTTACACGGAACAATACGGTAAAAATTTTTGTTATTCATCAGTTCGACGTTGAAAATTATTTTAAATTGTCTCAAAAAAATCGTCCTAATGTAGCGAAACTTTTTAAATTTGTTATGAAATCAGAATTCTGATACGTATAAAACTTTTCGAAATATTTTTCTTTATCGGAAATAGAAGTAGAGCCATTTTCTTAAAAATTATTCGTATGATGTGGCTAAAAAGCTCGGAATGTTCGTTTCAAATGTAATTTTGAATAAAATAAAGTATGTTTTTTTTATATATCTCTACTGTTTTGCGATGTAATGCGTAATTATGACGATACTCCAAGAATAGAGGTTACAAATAGCCGAATCACAATTTATATGCAGAATCTGTACTGTATTATCGAGATATCTGTTAGATATTTTAACAGTGTACAAGATATCTATATATTTTGAATCACATAAATTTACACGCAACAATACGGTAAATATTTTTGTTATTCATCAGTTAGACGTTGAAAATTATTTTAAATTGTCTCAAAAAAATCGTCCAAATGTAGCGAAACTGTTAAAATTTGTTATGAAATCAGAATTCTGATACGTATAAAACTTTTCGAAATATTTTTCTTTATCGGAAATAGAAGTAGAGCCATTTTCTTAAAAAGTATTCGTATGATGTGGCTAAAAAGCTCGGAATGTTCTTTTCAAATGTAATTTTGAATAACATAAAGTATGTTTTTTTAGATATCTCTTCAGTTTTGCGATGTAATGCGTAATTATGACGATACTCTAAGCCTAGAGGTTACAAATAGCCGAATCGCAATGTATATGCAGAATCTGTACTTTATTAGCGAAATATCTGTTAGATATGTTAACAGTGTACAAGATGTCAATATATATATAATCACATAAATTTACACAGAACAATACGCTAAATAATTTTGTTATTGATCAGTAAGAAGTTCAAAAATATTTAAAGTTTTCCCAATAAATTCGTCTTAATGGAATGGAAATGCGTAAATTTTTTATGAAATCAGAAGTCTAATACGAATAAAACTTTTCGAAATATTTTTCTTTATCGGAAATATAAGTAGAGCCATTTTCTTAAAAAGTATTCGTATGATGTGGCTAAAAAGCTCGGAATGTTGGTTTCAAATGTAATTTTGAATAAAATGAAGTATGTTTTTTTTATATATCTCTTCTGTTTTGCGATGTAATGCGTAATTATGACCATACTCCAAGAATAGAGGTTACAAATAGCCGAATCACAATGTATATGCAGAATCTGTACTGTATTAGCGAGATATCTGTTAGATATTTTAACAGTGTACAAGATATCGATATATTTAGAATCATATAAATTTACACGGAACAATACGGTAAATATTTTTGTTATTCATCAGTTAGACGTTGAAAATTATTTTAAATTGTCTCAAAAAAATCGTCCTAATGTAGCGAAACTGTTTAAATTTTTATGAAATCAGAATTCTGATACGTATAAAACTTTTCGAAATATTTTTCTTTATCGGAAATAGAAGTAGAGTCATTTTCTTAAAAAGTAATCGTATGATGTGGCTAAAAAACGGAATGTTCGTTTCAAATGTAATTTTGAATAAAATAAAGTATGTTTTTTTTATATATCTCTACTGTTTTGCGATGTAATGCGTAATTATGACGATACTCCAAGAATAGAGGTTACAAATAGCCGAATCACAATTTATATGCAGAATCTGTACTGTATTATCGAGATATCTGTTAGATATTTTAACAGTGTACAAGATATCGATATATTTTGAATCACATAAATTTACACGGAACAATACGGTAAAAATTTTTGTTATTCATCAGTTCGAC
>JAYJMR010000290.1:0-33596 GCA_037074705.1 Zhengitettix transpicula
ATTTTTATAAAGAACGTATCATTTATTATGAAATAAGACTTTGTTATTTGAAGATTCTTGGTTGGTGAAATTCCAAACTTGTCGTCGAAACGTCGAAATATTACGATATATTAATTAATATTAATAGATTAAGATTTTAGAAGTGCCGATTTGAGTAATTTTTATAAAGTACGTATCATTTATTATGAAATAAGACTTTGTTATTTGAAGATTCTTGGTTGGTGAAATTCCAAACTTCTCGTCGAAACGTCGAAATATTGGGATATATTAATTAATATTAATGAATTAAGATTTTAGAAGTGCAGGTTTGAGTAATTTTCATAAAGAACGTATCATTTATTATGAAATAAGACTTTGTTATTTGAAGATTCTTGGTTGGTGAAATTCCAAACTTGTCGTCGAAACGTCGAAATATTACGATATATTAATTAATATTAATAGATTAAGATTTTAGAAGTGCAGGTTTGAGTAATTTTTATAAAGAACGTAACATTTATTATGAAATAAGACTTTGTTATTTGAAGATTCTTGGTTGGTGAAATTCCAAACTTGTCGTCGAAACGTCGAAATATTACGATATATTAATTAATATTAATAGATTAAGATTTTAGAAGTGCAGGTTTGAGTAATTTTTATAAAGTATGTATCATTTATTATGAAATAAGACTTTGTTATTTGAAGATTCTTGGTTGGTGAAATTCCAAACTTGTCGTCGAAACGTCGAAATATTGGGATATATTAATTATTATTAATAGATTAAGATTTTAGAAGTGCAGGTTTGAGTAATTTTTATAAAGAACGAGTCATTTATTATGAAATAAGACTTTGTTATTTGAAGATTCTTGGTTGGTGAAATTCCAAACTTGTCGTCGAAACGTCGAAATATTGGGATATATTAATAAATATTAATAGATTAAGATTTTAGAAGTGCAGGTTTGACCAATTTTCATAAAGAACGTATCATTTATTATGAAATAAGACTTTGTTATTTGAAGATTCTTGGTTGGTGAAATTCCAAACTTGTCGTCGAAACGTCGAAATATTGGGATATATTAATTAATATTAATAGATTAGGATTTTAGAAGTGCAGGTTTGAGTAATTTTTAAAAAGAACGTATCATTTATTATGAAATAAGACTTTGTTATTTGAAGATCCTTGGTTGGTGAAATTCCAAACTTGTCGTCGAAACGTCGAAATATTACGATATATTAATTAATATTAATAGACTAAGATTTTAGAAGTGCAGGTTTGAGTAATTTTTATAAAGAACGTATCATTTATTATGAAATAAGACTTTGTTATTTGAAGATTCTTGGTTGGTGAAATTCCAAACTTGTCTTCGAAACGTCGAAATATTGGGATATATTAATTATTATTAATAGATTAAGATTTTAGAAGTGCAGGTTTGAGTAATTTTTATAAAGAACGAGTCATTTATTATGAAATAAGACTTTGTTATTTGAAGATTCTTGGTTGGTGAAATTCCAAACTTGTCGTCGAAACGTCGAAATATTGGATATATTAATTAATATTAATGAATTAAGATTTTAGAAGTGCAGGTTTGAGTAATTTTTATAAAGAACGTATCATTTATTATGAAATAAAACTTTGTTATTTGAAGATTCTTGGTTGGTGAAATTCCAAACTTGTCGTCGAAACGTCGAAATATTACGATATATTAATTAATATTAATAGATTAAGATTTTAGAAGTGCAGGTTTGAGTAATTTTTATAAAGAACGTATCATTTATTATGAAATAAGACTTTGTTATTTGAAGATTCTTGGTTGGTGAAATTCCAAACTTGTCGTCGAAACGTCGAAATATTACGATATATTAATTAATATTAATAGATTAAGATTTTAGAAGTGCAGGTTTGAGTAATTTTTATAAAGAACGTATCATTTATTATGAAATAAGACTTTGTTATTTGAAAATTCTTGGTTGGTGAAATTCCAAACTTGTCGTCAAAACGTCTAAATATTACGATATATTAATTAATATTAATAGATTAAGATTTTAGAAGTGCAGGTTTGAGTAATTTTTATAAAGAACGTATCATTTATTATGAAATAAGACTTTGTTATTTGAAGATTCTTGGTTGGTGAAATTCCAAACTTGTCGTCGAAACGTCGAAATATTGGGATATATTAATTAATATTAATGAATTAAGATTTTAGAAGTGCAGGTTTGAGTAATTTTTATAAAGAACGTATCATTTATTATGAAATAAGACTTTGTTATTTGAAGATTCTTGGTTGGTGAAATTCCAAACTTGTCGTCGAAACGTCGAAATATTACGATATATTAATTAATATTAATAGATTAAGATTTTAGAAGTGCAGGTTTGAGTAATTTTTATAAAGAACGTATCATTTATTATGAAATAAGACTTTGTTATTTGAAGATTCTTGGTTGGTGAAATTCCAAACTTGTCGTCGAAACGTCGAAATATTACGATATATTAATTAATATTAATAGATTAAGATTTTAGAAGTGCAGGTTTGAGTAATTTTTATAAAGAACGTATCATTTTTTATGAAATAAGACTTTGTTATTTGGAGATTCTTGGTTGGTGAAATTCCAAACTTGTCGTCAAAACGTCTAAATATTACGATATATTAATTAATATTAATAGATTAAGATTTTAGAAGTGCAGGTTTGAGTAATTTTTATAAAGAACGTATCATTTATTATGAAATAAGACTTTGTTATTTGAAGATTCTTGGTTGGTGAAATTCCAAACTTGTCGTCGAAACGTCGAAATATTGGGATATATTAATTATTATTAATAGATTAAGATTTTAGAAGTGTAGGTTTGAGTAATTTTTATAAAGAACGAGTCATTTATTATGAAATAAGACTTTGTTATTTGAAGATTCTTGGTTGGTGAAATTCCAAACTTGTCGTCGAAACGTCGAAATATTGGGATATATTAATAAATATTAATAGATTAAGATTTCAGAAGTGCAGGTTTGACTAATTTTCATAAAGAACGTATCATTTATTATGAAATAAGACTTTGTTATTTGAAGATTCTTGGTTGGTGAAATTCCAAACTTGTCGTCGAAACGTCGAAATATTGGGATATATTAATTAATATTAATGAATTAAGATTTTAGAAGTGCAGTCTGGGGAAATTTTTATAAAGAACGTATCATTTATTATGAAATAAGACTTTGTTATTTGAAGATTCTTGGTTGGTGAAATTCCAAACTTGTCGTCGAAACGTCGAAATATTACGATATATTAATTAATATTAATAGATTAAGATTTTAGAAGTGCCGATTTGAGTAATTTTTATAAAGTACGTATCATTTATTATGAAATAAGACTTTGTTATTTGAAGATTCTTGGTTGGTGAAATTCCAAACTTCTCGTCGAAACGTCGAAATATTGGGATATATTAATTAATATTAATGAATTAAGATTTTAGAAGTGCAGGTTTGAGTAATTTTCATAAAGAACGTATCATTTATTATGAAATAAGACTTTGTTATTTGAAGATTCTTGGTTGGTGAAATTCCAAACTTGTCGTCGAAACGTCGAAATATTACGATATATTAATTAATATTAATAGATTAAGATTTTAGAAGTGCAGGTTTGAGTAATTTTTATAAAGAACGTATCATTTATTATGAAATAAGACTTTGTTATTTGAAGATTCTTGGTTGGTGAAATTCCAAACTTGTCGTCGAAACGTCGAAATATTACGATATATTAATTAATATTAATAGATTAAGATTTTAGAAGTGCAGGTTTGAGTAATTTTTATAAAGTATGTATCATTTATTATGAAATAAGACTTTGTTATTTGAAGATTCTTGGTTGGTGAAATTCCAAACTTGTCGTCGAAACGTCGAAATATTGGGATATATTAATTATTATTAATAGATTAAGATTTTAGAAGTGCAGGTTTGAGTAATTTTATAAGAACGAGTCATTTATTATGAAATAAGACTTTGTTATTTGAAGATTCTTGGTTGGTGAAATTCCAAACTTGTCGTCGAAACGTCGAAATATTGGGATATATTAATAAATATTAATAGATTAAGATTTTAGAAGTGCAGGTTTGACTAATTTTCATAAAGAACGTATCATTTATTATGAAATAAGACTTTGTTATTTGAAGATTCTTGGTTGGTGAAATTCCAAACTTGTCGTCGAAACGTCGAAATATTGGGATATATTAATTAATATTAATGAATTAAGATTTTAGAAGTGCAGTCTGAGGAAATTTTTATAAAGAACGTATCATTTATTATGAAATAAGACTTTGTTATTTGAAGATTCTTGGTTGGTGAAATTCCAAACTTGTCGTCGAAACGTCGAAATATTACGATATATTAATTAATATTAATAGATTAAGATTTTAGAAGTGCCGATTTGAGTAATTTTTATAAAGTACGTATCATTTATTATGAAATAAGACTTTGTTATTTGAAGATTCTTGGTTGGTGAAATTCCAAACTTCTCGTCGAAACGTCGAAATATTGGGATATATTAATTAATATTAATGAATTAAGATTTTAGAAGTGCAGGTTTGAGTAATTTTCATAAAGAACGTATCATTTATTATGAAATAAGACTTTGTTATTTGAAGATTCTTGGTTGGTGAAATTCCAAACTTGTCGTCGAAACGTCGAAATATTACGATATATTAATTAATATTAATAGATTAAGATTTTAGAAGTGCAGGTTTGAGTAATTTTTATAAAGAACGTATCATTTATTATGAAATAAGACTTTGTTATTTGAAGATTCTTGGTTGGTGAAATTCCAAACTTGTCGTCGAAACGTCGAAATATTACGATATATTAATTAATATTAATAGATTAAGATTTTAGAAGTGCAGGTTTGAGTAATTTTTATAAAGTATGTATCATTTATTATGAAATAAGACTTTGTTATTTGAAGATTCTTGGTTGGTGAAATTCCAAACTTGTCGTCGAAACGTCGAAATATTGGGATATATTAATTATTATTAATAGATTAAGATTTTAGAAGTGCAGGTTTGAGTAATTTTTATAAAGAACGAGTCATTTATTATGAAATAAGACTTTGTTATTTGAAGATTCTTGGTTGGTGAAATTCCAAACTTGTCGTCGAAACGTCGAAATATTGGGATATATTAATAAATATTAATAGATTAAGATTTTAGAAGTGCAGGTTTGACTAATTTTCATAAAGAACGTATCATTTATTATGAAATAAGACTTTGTTATTTGAAGATTCTTGGTTGGTGAAATTCCAAACTTGTCGTCGAAACGTCGAAATATTGGGATATATTAATTAATATTAATAGATTAGGATTTTAGAAGTGCAGGTTTGAGTAATTTTTATAAAGAACGTATCATTTATTATGAAATAAGACTTTGTTATTTGAAGATCCTTGGTTGGTGAAATTCCAAACTTGTCGTCGAAACGTCGAAATATTACGATATATTAATTAATATTAATAGACTAAGATTTTAGAAGTGCAGGTTTGAGTAATTTTTGTAAAGAACGTATCATTTATTATGAAATAAGACTTTGTTATTTGAAGATTCTTGGTTGGTGAAATTCCAAACTTGTCTTCGAAACGTCGAAATATTGGGATATATTAATTATTATTAATAGATTAAGATTTTAGAAGTGCAGGTTTGAGTAATTTTTATAAAGAACGAGTCATTTATTATGAAATAAGACTTTGTTATTTGAAGATTCTTGGTTGGTGAAATTCCAAACTTGTCGTCGAAACGTCGAAATATTGGGATATATTAATTAATATTAATGAATTAAGATTTTAGAAGTGCAGGTTTGAGTAATTTTTATAAAGAACGTATCATTTATTATGAAATAAAACTTTGTTATTTGAAGATTCTTGGTTGGTGAAATTCCAAACTTGTCGTCGAAACGTCGAAATATTACGATATATTAATTAATATTAATAGATTAAGATTTTAGAAGTGCAGGTTTGAGTAATTTTTATAAAGAACGTATCATTTATTATGAAATAAGACTTTGTTATTTGAAGATTCTTGGTTGGTGAAATTCCAAACTTGTCGTCGAAACGTCGAAATATTACGATATATTAATTAATATTAATAGATTAAGATTTTAGAAGTGCAGGTTTGAGTAATTTTTATAAAGAACGTATCATTTATTATGAAATAAGACTTTGTTATTTGAAAATTCTTGGTTGGTGAAATTCCAAACTTGTCGTCAAAACGTCTAAATATTACGATATATTAATTAATATTAATAGATTAAGATTTTAGAAGTGCAGGTTTAACTAGTTTTTATAAAGAACGTATCATTTATTATGAAATAAGACTTTGTTATTTGAAGATTCTTGGTTGGTGAAATTCCAAACTTGTCGTCGAAACGTCGAAATATTGGGATATATTAATTAATATTAATGAATTAAGATTTTAGAAGTGCAGGTTTGAGTAATTTTTATAAAGAACGTATCATTTATTATGAAATAAGACTTTGTTATTTGAAGATTCTTGGTTGGTGAAATTCCAAACTTGTCGTCGAAACGTCGAAATATTACGATATATTAATTAATATTAATAGATTAAGATTTTAGAAGTGCAGGTTTGAGTAATTTTTATAAAGAACGTATCATTTATTATGAAATAAGACTTTGTTATTTGAAGATTCTTGGTTGGTGAAATTCCAAACTTGTCGTCGAAACGTCGAAATATTACGATATATTAATTAATATTAATAGATTAAGATTTTAGAAGTGCAGGTTTGAGTAATTTTTATAAAGAACGTATCATTTTTTATGAAATAAGACTTTGTTATTTGGAGATTCT
Organism: Zhengitettix transpicula; assembly: GCA_037074705.1. Classification (NCBI taxonomy): domain Eukaryota; kingdom Metazoa; phylum Arthropoda; class Insecta; order Orthoptera; family Tetrigidae; genus Zhengitettix; species Zhengitettix transpicula. The sequence continues at coordinate 6,807 of JAYJMR010000290.1, forward strand.
TGGTTGGTGAAATTCCAAACTTGTCGTCAAAACGTCTAAATATTACGATATATTAATTAATATTAATAGATTAAGATTTTAGAAGTGCAGGTTTGAGTAATTTTTATAAAGAACGTATCATTTATTATGAAATAAGACTTTGTTATTTGAAGATTCTTGGTTGGTGAAATTCCAAACTTGTCGTCGAAACGTCGAAATATTACGATATATTAATTATTATTAATAGATTAAGATTTTAGAAGTGTAGGTTTGAGTAATTTTTATAAAGAACGAGTCATTTATTATGAAATAAGACTTTGTTATTTGAAGATTCTTGGTTGGTGAAATTCCAAACTTGTCGTCGAAACGTCGAAATATTGGGATATATTAATAAATATTAATAGATTAAGATTTCAGAAGTGCAGGTTTGACTAATTTTCATAAAGAACGTATCATTTATTATGAAATAAGACTTTGTTATTTGAAGATTCTTGGTTGGTGAAATTCCAAACTTGTCGTCGAAACGTCGAAATATTGGGATATATTAATTAATATTAATAGATTAGGATTTTAGAAGTGCAGGTTTGAGTAATTTTTATAAAGAACGTATCATTTATTATGAAATAAGACTTTGTTATTTGAAGATCCTTGGTTGGTGAAATTCCAAACTTGTCGTCGAAACGTCGAAATATTACGATATATTAATTAATATTAATAGATTAAGATTTTAGAAGTGCAGGTTTGAGTAATTTTTATAAAGAACGTATCATTTATTATGAAATAATACTTTGTTATTTGAAGATTTTTGGTTGGTGAAATTCCAAACTTGTCTTCGAAACGTCGAAATATTGGGATATATTAATTATTATTAATAGATTAAGATTTTAGAAGTGCAGGTTTGAGTAATTTTTATAAAGAACGAGTCATTTATTATGAAATAAGACTTTGTTATTTGAAGATTCTTGGTTGGTGAAATTCCAAACTTGTCGTCGAAACGTCGAAATATTGGGATATATTAATTAATATTAATGAATTAAGATTTTAGAAGTGCAGGTTTGAGTAATTTTAATAAAGAACGTATCATTTATTATGAAATAAGACTTTGTTATTTGAAGATTCTTGGTTGGTGAAATTCCAAACTTGTCGTCGAAACGTCGAAATATTACGATATATTTAAATTAATATTAATAGATTAAGATTTTAGAAGTGCAGGTTTGAGTAATTATTATAAAGAACGTATCATTTATTATGAAATAAGACTTTGTTATTTGGAGATTCTTGGTTGGTGAAATTCCAAACTTGTCGTCAAAACGTCGAAATATTACGATATATTAATTAATATTAATAGATTAAGATTTTAGAAGTGCAGGTTTGAGTAATTTTTATAAAGAACGTATCATTTATTAAGAAATAAGACTTTGTTATTTGAAGATTCTTGGTTGGTGAAATTCCAAACTTGTCGTCGAAACGTCGAAATATTGGGATATATTAATTAATATTAATAGATTAAGATTTTAGAAGTGCAGGTTTGACTAATTTTTATAAAGAACGAGTCATTTATTATGAAATAAGACTTTGTTATTTGAAGATTCTTGGTTGGTGAAATTCCAAACTTGTCGTCGAAACGTCGAAATATTGGGATATATTAATTAATATTAATGGATTAATATTTTAGAAGTGCAGGTTTGACTAATTTTTATAAAGAACGAGTCATTTATTATGAAATAAGACTTTGTTATTTGAAGATTCTTGGTTGGTGAAATTCCAAACTTGTCGTCGAAACGTCGAAATATTACGATATATTAATTAATATTAAAAGATTAAGATTTTCGAAGTGCAGGTTTGACTAATTTTTATAAACAACGAAACATTTATTATGAAATAAGACTTTGTTATTTGAAGATTCTTGGTTGGTGAAATTCCAAACTTGTCGTCGAAACGTCGAAATATTGGGATATATTAATTAATATTAATGAATTAAGATTTTAGAAGTGCAGGTTTGAGTAATTTTTATAAAGAACGTATCATTTATTATGAAATAAGACTTTGTTATTTGAAGATTCTTGGTTGGTGAAATTCCAAACTTGTCGTCGAAACGTCGAAATATTACGATATATTAATTAATATTAATAGATTAAGATTTTAGAAGTGCAGGTTTGACTAATTTTTATAAAGAACGAGTCATTTATTATGAAATAAGGCTTTGTTATTTGAAGATTCTTGGTTGGTGAAATTCCAAACTTGTCGTCGAAACGTCGAAATATTGGGATATATTAATTAATATTAATAGATTAAGATTTTAGAAGTGCAGGTTTGACTAATTTTTATAAAGAACGAGTCATTTATTATGAAATAAGACTTTGTTATTTGAAGATTCTTGGTTGGTGAAATTCCAAACTTGTCGTCGAAACGTATAAATATTACGATATATTAATTAATATTAATAGATTAAGATTTTAGAAGTGCAGGTTTGACTAATTTTTATAAAGAACGAGTCATTTATTATGAAATAAGACTTTGTTATTTGAAGATTCTTGGTTGGTGAAATTCCAAACTTGTCGTCGAAACGTCGAAATATTACGATATATTAATTAATATTAATAGATTAAGATTTTAGAAGTGCAGGTTTGACTAATTTTTATAAAGAACGAGTCATTTATTATGAAATAAGACTTTGTTATTTGAAGATTCTTGGTTGGTGAAATTCCAAACTTGTCGTCGAAACGTCGAAATATTGGGATATATTAATTAATATTAATGAATTAAGATTTTAGAAGTGCAGGTTTGAGTAATTTTTATAAAGAACGTATCATTTATTATGAAATAAGACTTTGTTATTTGAAGATTCTTGGTTGGTGAAATTCCAAACTTGTCGTCGAAACGTCGAAATATTACGATATATTAATTAATATTAATAGATTAAGATTTTAGAAGTGCCGGTTTGAGAAATTTTTATAAAGAACGTATCATTTATTATGAAATATGACTTTGTTATATGAAGATTCTTGGTTGGTGAAATTCCAAACTTGTCGTCGAAACGTCTAAATATTACGATATATTAATTAATATTAATAGATTAAGATTTTAGAAGTGCAGGTTTGACTAATTTTTATAAAGAACGAGTCATTTATTATGAAATAAGACTTTGTTATTTGAAGATTCTTGGTTGGTGAAATTCCAAACTTGTCGTCGAAACGTCGAAATATTGGGATATATTAATTAATATTAATAGATTAAGATTTTAGAAGTGCAGGTTTGACTAATTTTTATAAAGAACGAGTCATTTATTATGAAATAAGACTTTGTTATTTGAAGATTCTTGGTTGGTGAAATTCCAAACTTGTCGTCGAAACGTCGAAATATTACGATATATTAATTAATATTAAAAGATTAAGATTTTAGAAGTGCAGGTTTGAGTAATTTTCATAAAGTACGTATCATTTATTATGAAATAAGACTTTGTTATTTGAAGATTCTTGGTTGGTGAAATTACAAACTTGTCGTCGAAACGTCGAAATATTACGATATATTAATTAATATTAATAGATTAAGATTTTAGAAGTGCAGGTTTGAGTAATTTTTATAAAGAACGTTACATTTATTATGAAATAAGACTTTGTTATTTGGAGATTCTTGGTTGGTGAAATTCCAAACTTGTCGTCAAAACGTCTAAATATTACGATATATTAATTAATATTAATAGATTAAGATTTTAGAAGTGCAGGTTTGAGTAATTTTTATAAGGAACGTATCATTTATTATGAAATAAGACTTTGTTTATTGAAGATTCTTGGTTGGTGAAATTCCAAACTTGTCGTCGAAACGTCGAAATATTGGGATATATTAATTAATATTAATGAATTAAGATTTTAGAAGTGCAGGTTTGAGTAATTTTTATAAAGAACGTATCATTTATTATGAAATAAGACTTTGTTATTTGAAGATTCTTGGTTGGTGAAATTCCAAACTTGTCGTCGAAACGTCGAAATATTACGATATATTAATTAATATTAATAGATTAAGATTTTAGAAGTGCAGGTTTGAGTAATTTTTATAAAGAACGTATCATTTATTATGAAATAAGACTTTGTTATTTGGAGATTCTTGGTTGGTGAAATTCCAAACTTGTCGTCAAAACGTCTAAATATTACGATATATTAATTAATATTAATAGATTAAGATTTTAGAAGTGCAGGTTTGAGTAATTTTTATAAAGAACGTATCATTTATTATGAAATAAGACTTTGTTATTTGAAGATTCTTGGTTGGTGAAATTCCAAACTTGTCGTCGAAACGTCGAAATATTGGGATATATTAATAAAAATTAATAGATTAAGATTTTAGAAGTGCAGGTTTGACTAATTTTCATAAAGAACGTATCATTTATTATGAAATAAGACTTTGTTATTTGAAGATTCTTGGTTGGTGAAATTCCAAACTTGTCGTCGAAACGTCGAAATATTTTGATATATTAATTAATATTAATAGATTAAGATTTTAGAAGTGCAGGTTTGAGTAATTTTTATAAAGAACGTATCATTTATTATGAAATAAGACGTTGTTATTTGAAGATCCTTGGTTGGTGAAATTCCAAACTTGTCGTCGAAACGTCGAAATATTACGATATATTAATTAATATTAATAGATTAAGATTTTAGAAGTGCAGGTTTGAGTAATTTTTATAAAGAACGTATCATTTATTATGAAATAAGACTTTGTTATTTGACGATTCTTGGTTGGTGAAATTCCAAACTTGTCTTCGAAACGTCGAAATATTGGGATATATTAATTATTATTAATAGATTAAGATTTTAGAAGTGCAGGTTTGAGTAATTTTTATAAAGAACGAGTCATTTATTATGAAATAAGACTTTGTTATTTGAAGATTCTTGGTTGGTGAAATTCCAAACTTGTCGTCGAAACGTCGAAATATTGGGATATATTAATTAATATTAATAAATTAAGATTTTAGAAGTGCAGGTTTGAGTAATTTTTATAAAGAACGTATCATTTATTATGAAATAAGACTTTGTTATTTGACAATTCTTTTTTGGTGAAATTCCAAACTTGTCGTCGAAACGTCGAAATATTACGATATATTAATTAATATTAAAAGATTAAGATTTTAGAAGTGCAGGTTTGACTAATTTTTATAAAGAACGAGTCATTTATTATGAAATAAGACTTTGTTATTTGAAGATTCTCGGTTGGTGAAATTCCAAACTTGTCGTCGAAACGTCGAAATATTGGGATATATTAATTAATATTAATAGATTAAGATTTTAGAAATGCAGGTTTGACTAATTTTTATAAAGAACGAGTCATTTATTATGAAATAAGACTTTGTTATTTGAAGATTCTTGGTTGGTGAAATTCCAAACTTGTCGTCGAAACGTCGAAATATTACGATATATTAATTAATATTAATAGATTAAGATTTTAGAAGTGCAGGTTTGAGTAATTTTTATAAAGAACGAGTCATTTATTATGAAATAAGACTTTGTTATTTGAAGATTCTTGGTTGGTGAAATTCCAAACTTGTCGTCGAAACGTCGAAATATTGGGATATATTAATTAATATTAATGAATTAAGATTTTAGAAGTGCAGGTTTGAGTAATTTTTATAAAGAACGTATCATTTATTATGAAATAAGACTTTGTTATTTGAAGATTCTTGGTTGGTGAAATTCCAAACTTGTCGTCGAAACGTCGAAATATTGGGATATATTAATTAATATTAATAGATTAAGATTTTAGAAGTGCAGGTTTGAGTAATTTTTATAAAGAACGTATCATTTATTATGAAATAAGACTTTGTTATTTGGAGATTCTTGGTTGGTGAAATTCCAAACTTGTCGTCGAAACGTCGAAATATTACGATATATTAATTAATATTAATAGATTAAGATTTTAGAAGTGCAGGTTTGAGTAATTTTTATAAAGAACGTATTTTTTATTATGAAATAAGACTTTGTTATTTGAAGATCCTTGGTAGGTGAAATTCCAAACTTGTCGTCGAAACGTCGAAATATTACGATATATTAATTAATATTAATAGATTAAGATTTTAGAAGTGCAGGTTTGACTAATTTTTATAAAGAACGAGTCATTTATTATGTAATAAGACTTTGTTATTTGAAGATTCTTGGTTGGTGAAATTCCAAACTTGTCGTCGAAACGTCGAAATATTGGGATATATTAATTAATATTAATAGATTAAGATTTTAGAAGTGCAGGTTTGACTAATTTTTATAAAGAACGAGTCATTTATTATGAAATAAGACTTTGTTATTTAAAGATTCTTGGTTGGTGAAATTCCAAACTTGTCGTCGAAACGTCGAAATATTACGATATATTAATTAATATTAATAGATTAAGATTTTAGAAGTGCAGGTTTGACTAATTTTTATAAAGAACGAGTCATTTATTATGAAATAAGACTTTGTTATTTGAAGATTCTTGGTTGGTGAAATTCCAAACTTGTCGTCGAAACGTCGAAATATTACGATATATTAATTAATATTAATAGATTAAGATTTTAGAAGTGCAGGTTTGAGTAATTTTTATAAAGAACGTATCATTTATTATGAAATAAGACTTTGTTATTTGAAGATTCTTGGTTGGTGAAATTCCAAACTTGTCGTCGAAACGTCGAAATATTACGATATATTAATTAATATTAATAGATTAAGATTTTCGAAGTGCAGGTTTGACTAATTTTTATAAAGAACGAGTCATTTATTATGAAATAAGACTTTGTTATTTGAAGATTCTTGGTTGGTGAAATTCCAAACTTGTCGTCGAAACGTCGAAATATTGGGATATATTAATTAATATTAATAGATTAAGTTTTTAGAAGTGCAGGTTTGACTAATTTTTATAAAGAACGAGTCATTTATTACGAAATAAGACTTTGTTATTTGAAGATTCTTGGTTGGTGAAATTCCAAACTTGTCGTCGAAACGTCGAAATATTACGATATATTAATTAATATTAATAGATTAAGATTTTAGAAGTGCAGGTTTGACTAATTTTTATAAAGAACGAGTCATTTATTATGAAATAAGACTTTGTTATTTGAAGATTCTTGGTTGGTGAAATTCCAAACTTGTCGTCGAAACGTCGAAATATTGGGATATATTAATTAATATTAATAGATTAAGATTTTAGAAGTGCAGGTTTGACTAATTTTTATAAAGAACGAGTCATTTATTATGAAATAAGACTTTGTTATTTGAAGATTCTTGGTTGGTGAAATTCCAAACTTGTCGTCGAAACGTCGAAATATTACGATATATTAATTAAGATTAATAGATTAAGATTTAAGAAGTGCAGGTTTGACTAATTTTTATAAAGAACGAGTCATTTATTATGAAATAAGACTTTGTTATTTGAAGATTCTTGGTTGGTGAAATTCCAAACTTGTCGTCCAAACGTCGAAATATTGGGATATATTAATTAATATTAATGAATTAAGATTTTAGAATTGCAGGTTTGACTAATTTTTATAAAGAACGTATCATTTATTATGAAATAAGACTTTGTTATTTGAAAATTCTTGGTTGGTGAAATTCCAAACTTGTCGTCGAAACGTCGAAATATTACGATATATTAATTAATATTAATAGATTAAGATTTCAGAAGTGCCGGTTTGAGTAATTTTTATAAAGAACGTATCATTTATTATGAAATAAGACTTTGTTATTTGAAGATTCTTGGTTGGTGAAATTCCAAACTTGTCGTCGAAACGTCGAAATATTACGATATATTAATTAATATTAATAGATTAAGATTTTAGAAGTGCAGGTTTGACTAATTTTTATAAAGAACGAGTCATTTATTATGAAATAAGACTTTGTTATTTGAAGATTCTTGGTTGGTGAAATTCCAAACTTGTCGTCGAAACGTCGAAATATTACGATATATTAATTAATATTAATAGATTAAGATTTTAGAAGTGCCGGTTTGAGTAATTTTTATAAAGAACGTATCATTTATTCTGAAATAAGACTTTGTTATTTGAAGATTCTTGGTTGGTGAAATTCCAAACTTGTCGTCGAAACGTCGAAATATTACGATATATTAATTAATATTAATAGATTAAGATTTTAGAAGTGCAGGTTTGACTAATTTTTATAAAGAACGAGTCATTTATTATGAAATAAGACTTTGTTATTTGAAGATTCTTGGTTGGTGAAATTCCAAACTTGTCGTCGAAACGTCGAAATATTGGGATATATTAATTAATATTAATAGATTAAGATTTTAGAAGTGCAGGTTTGACTAATTTTCATAAAGAACGAGTCATTTATTATGAAATAAGACTTTGTTATTTGAAGATTCTTGGTTGGTGAAATTCCAAACTTGTCGTCGAAACGTCGAAATATTACGATATATTAATTAATATTAATAGATTAAGATTTTAGAAGTGCCGGTTTGAGTAATTTTTATAAAGAACGTATCATTTATTATGAAATAAGACTTTGTTATTTGAAGATTCTTGGTTGGTGAAATTCCAAACTTGTCGTCGAAACGTCGAAATATTACGATATATTAATTAATATTAATAGATTAAGATTTTAGAAGTGCAGGTTTGACTAATTTTTATAAAGAACGAGTCATTTATTATGAAATAAGACTTTGTTATTTGAAGAATCTTTGGTTGGTGAAATTCCAAACTTGTCGTCGAAACGTCGAAATATTGGGATATATTAATTAATATTAATGAATTAAGATTTTAGAAGTGCAGGTTTGAGTAATTTTTATAAAGAACGTATCATTTATTATGAAATAAGACTTTGTTATTTGAAGATTCTTGGTTGGTGAAATTCCAAACTTGTCGTCGAAACGTCGAAATATTACGACATTTTAATTAATATTAATAGATTAAGATTTTAGAAGTGCCGGTTTGAGTAATTTTTATAAAGAACTTATTATTTATTATGAAATAAGACTTTGTTATTTGAAGATTCTTGGTTGGTGAAATTCCAAACTTGTCGTCGAAACGTCGAAATATTACGATATATTAATTAATATTAATAGATTAATATTTTAGAAGTGCAGGTTTGACTAATTTTTATAAAGAACGAGTCATTTATTATGAAATAAGACTTTGTTATTTGAAGATTCTTGGTTGGTGAAATTCCAAACTTGTCGTCGAAACGTCGAAATATTGGGATATATTAATTAATATTAATAGATTAAGATTTTAGAAGTGCAGGTTTGACTAATTTTTATAAAGAACGAGTCATTTATTATGAAATAAGACTTTGTTATTTGAAGATTCTTGGTTGGTTAAATTCCAAACTTGTCGTCGAAACGTCGAAATATTACGATATATTAATTAATATTAATAGATTAAGATTTTGGAAGTGCAGGTTTGAGTAATTTTTATAAAGAACGTATCATTTATTATGAAATAAGACTTTGTTATTTGAAGATTCTTGGTTGGTGAAATTCCAAACTTGTCGTCGAAACGTCGAAATATTACGATATATTAATTTATAATAATAGATTAAGATTTTAGAAGTGCAGGTTTGAGTAATTTTTATAAAGAACGTATCATTTATTATGAAATAAGGTTTTGTTATTTGAAGATTCTTGGTTGGTAAAATTCCAAACTTGTCATCGAAACGTCGAAATATTACGATATATTAATTAATATTAATAGATTAAGATTTTAGAAGTGCAGGTTTGACTAATTTTTATAAAGAACGAGTCATTTATTATGAAATAAGACTTTGTTATTTGAAGATTCTTGGTTGGTGAAATTCCAAACTTGTCGTCGAAACGTCGAAATATTACGGTATATTAATTAATATTAATAGATTAAGATTTTAGAAGTGCAGGTTTGAGTAATTTTTATAAAGAACGTATCATTTATTATAAAATAAGACTTTGTTATTTGAAGATTCTTGGTTGGTGAAATTTCAAACTTGTCGTCGAAACGTCGAAATATTACGATATATTAATTAATATTAATGGATTAAGATTTTAGAAGGGCAGGTTTGAGTAATTTTTATAAAGAACGAGTCATTTATTATGAAATAAGACTTTGTTATTTGAAGATTCTTGGTTGGTGAAATTCCAAACTTGTCGTCGAAACGTCGAAATATTGGGATATATTAATTAATATTAATGAATTAAGATTTTAGAATTGCAGGTTTGAGTAATTTTTATAAAGAACGTATCATTTATTATGAAATAAGACTTTGTTATTTGAAGATTCTTGGTTGGTGAAATTCCAAACTTGTCGTCGAAACGTCGAAATATTGGGATATATTAATTAATATTAATAGATTAAGATTTTAGAAGTGCAGGTTTGAGTAATTTTTATAAAGAACGAGTCATTTATTATGAAATAAGACTTTGTTATTTGAAGATTCTTGGTTGGTGAAATTCCAAACTTGTCGTCGAAACGTCGAAATATTGGGATATATTAATAAATATTAATAGATTAAGATTTTAGAAGTGCAGGTTTGACTAATTTTTATAAAGAACGTATCATTTTTATGAAATAAGACTTTGTTATTTGAAGATTCTTGGTTGGTGAAATTCCAAACTTGTCGTCGAAACGTCGAAATATTGGGATATATTAATTAATATTAATAGATTAAGATTTTAGAAGTGCAGGTTTGAGTAATTTTTATAAAGAACGTATCATTTATTATGAAATAAGACTTTGTTATTTGAAGATCCTTGGTTGGTGAAATTCCAAACTTGTCGTCGAAACGTCGAAATATTACGATATATTAATTAATATTAATAGATTAAGATTTTAGAAGTGCAGGTTTGAGTAATTTTTATAAAGAACGTATCATTTATTATGAAATAAGACTTTGTTATTTGAAGATTCTTTGTTGGTGAAATTCCAAACTTGTCGTCGAAACGTCGAAATATTGGGATATATTAATTATTATTAATGAATTAAGATTTTAGAAGTGCAGGTTTGAGTAATTTTTATAAAGAACGTATCATTTATTATAAAATAAGACTTTGTTATTTGAAGATTCTTGGTTGGTGAAATTCCAAACTTGTCGTCGAAACGTCGAAATATTACGATATATTAATTAATATTAATAGATTAAGATTTTAGAAGTGCAGTATGAGTAATTTTTATAAAGAACGTATCATTTATTATGAAATAAGACTTTGTTATTTGAAGATTCTTGGTTGGTGAAATTCCAAACTTGTCGTCGAAACGTCGAAATATTACGATATATTAATTAATATTAATAGATTAAGATTTTAGAAGTGCAGGTTTGAAAAATTTTTATAAAGAACGTATCATTTATTATGAAATAAGACTTTGTTATTTGAAGATTCTTGGTTGGTGAAATTCCAAACATGTCGTCGAAACGTCGAAATATTGGGATATATTAATTAATATTAATAAATTAAGATTTTAGAAGTGCAGGTTTGAGTAATTTTTATAAAGAACGAGTCATTTATCATGAAATAAGACTTTGTTATTTGAAGATTCTTGGTTGGTGAAATTCCAAACTTGTCGTCGAAACGTCGAAATATTGGGATATATTAATAAATATTAATAGATTAAGATTTTAGAAGTGCAGGTTTGACTAATTTTCATAAAGAACGTATCATTTATTATGAAATAAGACTTTGTTATTTGAAGATTCTTGGTTGGTGAAATTCCAAACTTGTCGTCGAAACGTCGAAATATTGGGATATATTAATTAATATTAATAGATTAAGATTTTAGAAGTGCAGGTTTGAGTAATTTTTATAAAGAACGTATCATTTATTATGAAATAAGACTTTGTTATTTGAAGATCCTTGGTTGGTGAAATTCCAAACTTGTCGTCGAAACGTCGAAATATTACGATATATTAATTAATATTAATAGATTAAGATTTTAGAAGTGCAGGTTTGAGTAATTTTTATAAAGAACGTATCATTTATTATGAAATAAGACTTTGTTATTTGAAGATTCTTGGTTGGTGAAATTCCAAACTTGTCTTCGAAACGTCGAAATATTGGGATATATTAATTATTATTAATAGATTAAGATTTTAGAAGTGCAGGTTTGAGTAATTTTTATAAAGAACGAGTCATTTATTATGAAATAAGACTTTGTTATTTGAAGATTCTTGGTTGGTGAAATTCCAAACTTGTCGTCGAAACGTCGAAATATTGGGATATATTAATTATTATTAATGAATTAAGATTTTAGAAGTGCAGGTTTGAGTAATTTTTATAAAGAACGTATCATTTATTATAAAATAAGACTTTGTTATTTGAAGATTCTTGGTTGGTGAAATTCCAAACTTGTCGTCGAAACGTCGAAATATTACGATATATTAATTAATATTAATAGATTAAGATTTTAGAAGTGCAGGTTTGAGTAATTTTTATAAAGAACGTATCATTTATTATGAAATAAGACTTTGTTATTTGAAGATTCTTGGTTGGTGAAATTCCAAACTTGTCGTTGAAACGTCGAAATATTACGATATATTAATTAATATTAATAGATTAAGTTTTTAGAAGTGCAGGTTTGAGTAATTTTTATAAAGAACGTATCATTTATTATGAAATAAGACTTTGTTATTTGAAGATTCTTGGTTGGTGAAGTTCCAAACTTGTCGTCGAAACATCGAAATATTACGATATATTAATTAATATTAATAGATTAAGATTTTAGAAGTGCAGGTTTGAGTAATTTTTATAAAGAACGTATCATTTATTATGAAATAAGACTTTGTTATTTGAAGATTCTTGGTTGGTGAAATTCCAAACTTGTCGTCGAAACGTCGAAATATTGGGATATATTAATTAATATTAATGAATTAAGATTTTAGAAGTGCAGGTTTGAGTAATTTTTATAAAGAACGTATCATTTATTATGAAATAAGACTTTGTTATTTGAAGATTCTTGGTTGGTGAAATTCCAAACTTGTCTTCGAAACGTCGAAATATTGGGATATATTAATTAATATTAATGAATTAAGGTTTTTAGAAGTGCAGGTTTGAGTAATTTTTATAAAGAACGAGTCATTTATTATGAAATAAGACTTTGTTATTTGAAGATTCTTGGTTGGTGAAATTCCAAACTTGTCGTCGAAACGTCGAAATATTGGGATATATTAATTATTATTAATAGATTAAGATTTTAGAAGTGCAGGTTTAAGTAATTTTTATAAAGAACGAGTCATTTATTATGAAATAAGACTTTGTTATTTGAAGATTCTTGGTTGGTGAAATTCCAAACTTGTCGTCGAAACGTCGAAATATTGGTATATATTAATTAATATTAATGAATTAAGATTTTAGAAGTGCAGGTTTGAGTAATTTTTATAAAGAACGTATCATTTATTATGAAATAAGTCTTTGTTATTTGAAGATTCTTGGTTGGTGAAATTCCAAACTTGTCGTCGAAACGTCGAAATATTACGATATATTAATTAATATTAATAGATTAAGATTTTAGAAGTGCAGGTTTGAGTAATTTTTATAAAGAACGTATCATTTATTATGAAATAAGACTTTGTTATTTGGAGATTCTTGGTTGGTGAAATTCCAAACTTGTCGTCGAAACGTCGAAATATTACGATATATTAATTAATATTAATAGATTAAGATTTTAGAAGTGCAGGTTTGAGTAATTTTTATAAAGAACGTATCATTTATTATGAAATAAGACTTTGTTATTTAAAGATTCTTGGTTGGTGAAATTCCAAACTTGTCGTCGAAACGTCGAAATATTACGATATATTAATTAATATTAATAGATTAAGATTTTAGAAGTGCAGGTTTGACTAATTTTTATAAAGAACGAGTCATTTATTATGAAATAAGACTTTGTTATTTGAAGATTCTTGGTTGGTGAAATTCCAAACTTGTCGTCGAAACGTCGAAATATTGGGATATATTAATTAATATTAATAGATTAAGATTTTAGAAGTGCAGGTTTGACTACTTTTTATAAAGAACGAGTCATTTATTATGAAATAAGACTTTGTTATTTAAAGATTCTTGGTTGGTGAAATTCCAAACTTGTCGTCGAAACGTCGAAATATTACGATATATTAATTAATATTAATAGATTAAGATTTTAGAAGTGCAGGTTTGACTAATTTTTATAAAGAACGAGTCATTTATTATGAAATAAGACTTTGTTATTTGAAGATTCTTGGTTGGTGAAATTCCAAACTTGTCGTCTAAACGTCGAAATATTACGATATATTAATTAATATTAATAGATTAAGATTTTTGAAGTGCAGGTTTGAGTAATTTTTATAAAGAACGTATCATTTATTATGAAATAAGACTTTGTTATTTGAAGATTCTTGGTTGGTGAAATTCCAAACTTGTCGTCGAAACGTCGAAATATTACGATATATTAATTAATATTAATAGATTAAGATTTTAGAAGTGCAGGTTTGACTAATTTTTATAAAGAACGAGTCATTTATTATGAAATAAGACTTTGTTATTTGAAGATTCTTGGTAGGTGAAATTCCAAACTTGTCGTCGAAACGTCGAAATATTGGGATATATTAATTAATATTAATAGATTAAGATTTTAGAAGTGCAGGTTTGACTAATTTTTATAAAGAACGAGTCATTTATTATGAAATAAGACTTTGTTATTTGAAGATTCTTGGTTGGTGAAATTCCAAACTTGTCGTCGAAACGTCGAAATATTACGATATATTAATTAATATTAATAGATTAAGATTTTAGAAGTGCAGGTTTGACTAATTTTTATAAAGAACGAGTCATTTATTATGAAACAAGACTTTGTTATTTGAAGATTCTTGGTTGGTGAAATTCCAAACTTGTCGTCGAAACGTCGAAATATTGGGATATATTAATTAATATTAATAGATTAATATTTTAGAAGTGCAGGTTTGACTAATTTTTATAAAGAACGAGTCATTTATTATGAAATAAGACTTTGTGATTTGAAGATTCTTGGTTGGTGAAATTCCAAACTTGTCGTCGAAACGTCGAAATATTACGATATATTAATTAATATTAATAGATTAAGATTTAAGAAGTGCAGGTTTGACTAATTTTTATAAAGAACGAGTCATTTATTATGAAATAAGGCTTTGTTATTTAAAGATTCTTGGTTGGTGAAATTCCAAACTTGTCGTCGAAACGTCGAAATATTACGATATAATAATTAATATTAATAGATTAAGATTTTAGAAGTGCAGGTTTGACTAATTTTTATAAAGAACGAGTCATTTATTATGAAATAAGACTTTGTTATTTGAAGATTCTTGGTTGGTGAAATTCCAAACTTCTCGTCGAAACGTCGAAATATTGGGATATATTAATAAATATTAATAGATTAAGATTTTAGAAGTGCAGGTTTGACTAATTTTTATAAAGAACGAGTCATTTATTATGAAATAAGACTTTGTTATTTGAAGATTCTTGGTTGGTGAAATTCCAAACTTGTCGTCGAAACGTCGAAATATTACGATATATTAATTAATATTAATAGATTAAGATTTTAGAAGTTCAGGTTTGAGTAATTTTCATAAAGTACGTATCATTTATTATGAAATAAGACTTTGTTATTTGAAGATTCTTGGTTGGTGAAATTCCAAACTTGTCGTCGAAACGTCGAAATATTACGATATATTAATTAATATTAATAGATTAAGATTTTAGAAGTGCAGGTTTGACTAATTTTTATAAAGAACGAGTCATTTATTATGTAATAAGACTTTGTTATTTGAAGATTCTTGGTTGGTGAAATTCCAAACTTGTCGTCGAAACGTCGAAATATTGGGATATATTAATTAATATTAAGAGATTAAGATTTTAGAAGTGCAGGTTTGACTAATTTTTATAAAGAACGAGTCATTTATTATGAAATAAGACTTTGTTATTTAAAGATTCTTGGTTGGTGAAATTCCAAACATGTCGTCGAAACGTCGAAATATTACGATATATTAATTAATATTAATAGATTAAGATTTTAGAAGTGCAGGTTTGACTAATTTTTATAAAGATCGAGTCATTTATTATGAAATAAGACTTTGTTATTTGAAGATTCTTGGTTGGTGAAATTCCAAACTTGTCGTCGAAACGTCGAAATATTACGATATATTAATTAATATTAATAGATTAAGATTTTAGAAGTGCAGGTTTGAGTAATTTTTATAAAGAACGTATCATTTATTATGAAATAAGACTTTGTTATTTGAAGATTCTTTTTTGGTGAAATTCCAAACTTGTCGTCGAAACGTCGAAATATTACGATATATTAATTAATATTAATAGATTAAGATTTTAGAAGTGCAGGTTTGCCTAATTTTTATAAAGAACGAGTCATTTATTATGAAATAAGACTTTGTTATTTGAAGATTCTTGGTTGGTGAAATTCCAAACTTGTCGTCGAAACGTCGAAATATTGGGATATAATAATTAATATTAATAGATTAAGATTTTAGAAGTGCAGGTTTGACTAATTTTTATAAAGAACGAGTCATTTATTATGAAATAAGACTTTGTTATTTGAAGATTCTTGGTTGGTGAAATTCCAAACTTGTCGTCGAAACGTCGAAATATTACGATATATTAATTAATATTAATAGATTAAGATTTTAGAAGTGCAGGTTTGACTAATTTTTATAAAGAACGAGTCATTTATTATGAAATAAGACTTTGTTATTTGAAGATTCTTGGTAGGTGAAATTCCAAACTTGTCGTCGAAACGTCGAAATATTGGGATATATTAATTAATATTAATAGATTAAGATTTTAGAAGTGCAGGTTTGACTAATTTTTATAAAGAACGAGTCATTTATTATGAAATAAGACTTTGTTATTTGAAGATTCTTGGTTGGTGAAATTCCAAACTTGTCGTCGAAACGTCGAAATATTACGATATATTAATTAATATTAATAGATTAAGATTTTAGAAGTGCAGGTTTGACTAATTTTTATAAAGAACGAGACATTTATTATGAAACAAGACTTTGTTATTTGAAGATTCTTGGTTGGTGAAATTCCAAACTTGTCGTCGAAACGTCGAAATATTGGGATATATTAATTAATATTAATAGATTAATATTTTAGAAGTGCAGGTTTGACTAATTTTTATAAAGAACGAGTCATTTATTATGAAATAAGACTTTGTGATTTGAAGATTCTTGGTTGGTGAAATTCCAAACTTGTCGTCGAAACGTCGAAATATTACGATATATTAATTAATATTAATAGATTAAGATTTTAGAAGTGCAGGTTTGACTAATTTTTATAAAGAACGAGTCATTTATTATGAAATAAGGCTTTGTTATTTAAAGATTCTTGGTTGGTGAAATTCCAAACTTGTCGTCGAAACGTCGAAATATTACGATATAATAATTAATATTAATAGATTAAGATTTTAGAAGTGCAGGTTTGACTAATTTTTATAAAGAACGAGTCATTTATTATGAAATAAGACTTTGTTATTTGAAGATTCTTGGTTGGTGAAATTCCAAACTTCTCGTCGAAACGTCGAAATATTGGGATATATTAATAAATATTAATAGATTAAGATTTTAGAAGTGCAGGTTTGACTAATTTTTATAAAGAACGAGTCATTTATTATGAAATAAGACTTTGTTATTTGAAGATTCTTGGTTGGTGAAATTCCAAACTTGTCGTCGAAACGTCGAAATATTACGATATATTAATTAATATTAATAGATTAAGATTTTAGAAGTTCAGGTTTGAGTAATTTTCATAAAGTACGTATCATTTATTATGAAATAAGACTTTGTTATTTGAAGATTCTTGGTTGGTGAAATTCCAAACTTGTCGTCGAAACGTCGAAATATTACGATATATTAATTAATATTAATAGATTAAGATTTTAGAAGTGCAGGTTTGACTAATTTTTATAAAGAACGAGTCATTTATTATGTAATAAGACTTTGTTATTTGAAGATTCTTGGTTGGTGAAATTCCAAACTTGTCGTCGAAACGTCGAAATATTGGGATATATTAATTAATATTAATAGATTAAGATTTTAGAAGTGCAGGTTTGACTACTTTTTATAAAGAACGAGTCATTTATTATGAAATAAGACTTTGTTATTTAAAGATTCTTGGTTGGTGAAATTCCAAACTTGTCGTCGAAACGTCGAAATATTACGATATATTAATTAATATTAATAGATTAAGATTTTAGAAGTGCAGGTTTGACTAATTTTTATAAAGAACGAGTCATTTATTATGAAATAAGACTTTGTTATTTGAAGATTCTTGGTTGGTGAAATTCCAAACTTGTCGTCTAAACGTCGAAATATTACGATATATTAATTAATATTAATAGATTAAGATTTTTGAAGTGCAGGTTTGAGTAATTTTTATAAAGAACGTATCATTTATTATGAAATAAGACTTTGTTATTTGAAGATTCTTGGTTGGTGAAATTCCAAACTTGTCGTCGAAACGTCGAAATATTACGATATATTAATTAATATTAATAGATTAAGATTTTAGAAGTGCAGGTTTGACTAATTTTTATAAAGAACGAGTCATTTATTATGAAATAAGACTTTGTTATTTGAAGATTCTTGGTAGGTGAAATTCCAAACTTGTCGTCGAAACGTCGAAATATTGGGATATATTAATTAATATTAATAGATTAAGATTTTAGAAGTGCAGGTTTGACTAATTTTTATAAAGAACGAGTCATTTATTATGAAATAAGACTTTGTTATTTGAAGATTCTTGGTTGGTGAAATTCCAAACTTGTCGTCGAAACGTCGAAATATTACGATATATTAATTAATATTAATAGATTAAGATTTTAGAAGTGCAGGTTTGACTAATTTTTATAAAGAACGAGTCATTTATTATGAAACAAGACTTTGTTATTTGAAGATTCTTGGTTGGTGAAATTCCAAACTTGTCGTCGAAACGTCGAAATATTGGGATATATTAATTAATATTAATAGATTAATATTTTAGAAGTGCAGGTTTGACTAATTTTTATAAAGAACGAGTCATTTATTATGAAATAAGACTTTGTGATTTGAAGATTCTTGGTTGGTGAAATTCCAAACTTGTCGTCGAAACGTCGAAATATTACGATATATTAATTAATATTAATAGATTAAGATTTAAGAAGTGCAGGTTTGACTAATTTTTATAAAGAACGAGTCATTTATTATGAAATAAGGCTTTGTTATTTAAAGATTCTTGGTTGGTGAAATTCCAAACTTGTCGTCGAAACGTCGAAATATTACGATATAATAATTAATATTAATAGATTAAGATTTTAGAAGTGCAGGTTTGACTAATTTTTATAAAGAACGAGTCATTTATTATGAAATAAGACTTTGTTATTTGAAGATTCTTGGTTGGTGAAATTCCAAACTTCTCGTCGAAACGTCGAAATATTGGGATATATTAATAAATATTAATAGATTAAGATTTTAGAAGTGCAGGTTTGACTAATTTTTATAAAGAACGAGTCATTTATTATGAAATAAGACTTTGTTATTTGAAGATTCTTGGTTGGTGAAATTCCAAACTTGTCGTCGAAACGTCGAAATATTACGATATATTAATTAATATTAATAGATTAAGATTTTAGAAGTTCAGGTTTGAGTAATTTTCATAAAGTACGTATCATTTATTATGAAATAAGACTTTGTTATTTGAAGATTCTTGGTTGGTGAAATTCCAAACTTGTCGTCGAAACGTCGAAATATTACGATATATTAATTAATATTAATAGATTAAGATTTTAGAAGTGCAGGTTTGACTAATTTTTATAAAGAACGAGTCATTTATTATGTAATAAGACTTTGTTATTTGAAGATTCTTGGTTGGTGAAATTCCAAACTTGTCGTCGAAACGTCGAAATATTGGGATATATTAATTAATATTAAGAGATTAAGATTTTAGAAGTGCAGGTTTGACTAATTTTTATAAAGAACGAGTCATTTATTATGAAATAAGACTTTGTTATTTAAAGATTCTTGGTTGGTGAAATTCCAAACATGTCGTCGAAACGTCGAAATATTACGATATATTAATTAATATTAATAGATTAAGATTTTAGAAGTGCAGGTTTGACTAATTTTTATAAAGATCGAGTCATTTATTATGAAATAAGACTTTGTTATTTGAAGATTCTTGGTTGGTGAAATTCCAAACTTGTCGTCGAAACGTCGAAATATTACGATATATTAATTAATATTAATAGATTAAGATTTTAGAAGTGCAGGTTTGAGTAATTTTTATAAAGAACGTATCATTTATTATGAAATAAGACTTTGTTATTTGAAGATTCTTTTTTGGTGAAATTCCAAACTTGTCGTCGAAACGTCGAAATATTACGATATATTAATTAATATTAATAGATTAAGATTTTAGAAGTGCAGGTTTGCCTAATTTTTATAAAGAACGAGTCATTTATTATGAAATAAGACTTTGTTATTTGAAGATTCTTGGTTGGTGAAATTCCAAACTTGTCGTCGAAACGTCGAAATATTGGGATATAATAATTAATATTAATAGATTAAGATTTTAGAAGTGCAGGTTTGACTAATTTTTATAAAGAACGAGTCATTTATTATGAAATAAGACTTTGTTATTTGAAGATTCTTGGTTGGTGAAATTCCAAACTTGTCGTCGAAACGTCGAAATATTACGATATATTAATTAATATTAATAGATTAAGATTTTAGAAGTGCAGGTTTGACTAATTTTTATAAAGAACGAGTCATTTATTATGAAATAAGACTTTGTTATTTGAAGATTCTTGGTAGGTGAAATTCCAAACTTGTCGTCGAAACGTCGAAATATTGGGATATATTAATTAATATTAATAGATTAAGATTTTAGAAGTGCAGGTTTGACTAATTTTTATAAAGAACGAGTCATTTATTATGAAATAAGACTTTGTTATTTGAAGATTCTTGGTTGGTGAAATTCCAAACTTGTCGTCGAAACGTCGAAATATTACGATATATTAATTAATATTAATAGATTAAGATTTTAGAAGTGCAGGTTTGACTAATTTTTATAAAGAACGAGTCATTTATTATGAAACAAGACTTTGTTATTTGAAGATTCTTGGTTGGTGAAATTCCAAACTTGTCGTCGAAACGTCGAAATATTGGGATATATTAATTAATATTAATAGATTAATATTTTAGAAGTGCAGGTTTGACTAATTTTTATAAAGAACGAGTCATTTATTATGAAATAAGACTTTGTGATTTGAAGATTCTTGGTTGGTGAAATTCCAAACTTGTCGTCGAAACGTCGAAATATTACGATATATTAATTAATATTAATAGATTAAGATTTTAGAAGTGCAGGTTTGACTAATTTTTATAAAGAACGAGTCATTTATTATGAAATAAGGCTTTGTTATTTAAAGATTCTTGGTTGGTGAAATTCCAAACTTGTCGTCGAAACGTCGAAATATTACGATATAATAATTAATATTAATAGATTAAGATTTTAGAAGTGCAGGTTTGACTAATTTTTATAAAGAACGAGTCATTTATTATGAAATAAGACTTTGTTATTTGAAGATTCTTGGTTGGTGAAATTCCAAACTTCTCGTCGAAACGTCGAAATATTGGGATATATTAATAAATATTAATAGATTAAGATTTTAGAAGTGCAGGTTTGACTAATTTTTATAAAGAACGAGTCATTTATTATGAAATAAGACTTTGTTATTTGAAGATTCTTGGTTGGTGAAATTCCAAACTTGTCGTCGAAACGTCGAAATATTACGATATATTAATTAATATTAATAGATTAAGATTTTAGAAGTTCAGGTTTGAGTAATTTTCATAAAGTACGTATCATTTATTATGAAATAAGACTTTGTTATTTGAAGATTCTTGGTTGGTGAAATTCCAAACTTGTCGTCGAAACGTCGAAATATTACGATATATTAATTAATATTAATAGATTAAGATTTTAGAAGTGCAGGTTTGACTAATTTTTATAAAGAACGAGTCATTTATTATGTAATAAGACTTTGTTATTTGAAGATTCTTGGTTGGTGAAATTCCAAACTTGTCGTCGAAACGTCGAAATATTGGGATATATTAATTAATATTAATAGATTAAGATTTTAGAAGTGCAGGTTTGACTAATTTTTATAAAGAACGAGTCATTTATTATGAAATAAGACTTTGTTATTTAAAGATTCTTGGTTGGTGAAATTCCAAACATGTCGTCGAAACGTCGAAATATTACGATATATTAATTAATATTAATAGATTAAGATTTTAGAAGTGCAGGTTTGACTAATTTTTATAAAGATCGAGTCATTTATTATGAAATAAGACTTTGTTATTTGAAGATTCTTGGTTGGTGAAATTCCAAACTTGTCGTCGAAACGTCGAAATATTACGATATATTAATTAATATTAATAGATTAAGATTTTAGAAGTGCAGGTTTGAGTAATTTTTATAAAGAACGTATCATTTATTATGAAATAAGACTTTGTTATTTGAAGATTCTTTTTTGGTGAAATTCCAAACTTGTCGTCGAAACGTCGAAATATTACGATATATTAATTAATATTAATAGATTAAGATTTTAGAAGTGCAGGTTTGCCTAATTTTTATAAAGAACGAGTCATTTATTATGAAATAAGACTTTGTTATTTGAAGATTCTTGGTTGGTGAAATTCCAAACTTGTCGTCGAAACGTCGAAATATTGGGATATAATAATTAATATTAATAGATTAAGATTTTAGAAGTGCAGGTTTGACTAATTTTTATAAAGAACGAGTCATTTATTATGAAATAAGACTTTGTTATTTGAAGATTCTTGGTTGGTGAAATTCCAAACTTGTCGTCGAAACGTCGAAATATTACGATATATTAATTAATATTAATAGATTAAGATTTTAGAAGTGCAGGTTTGACTAATTTTTATAAAGAACGAGTCATTTATTATGAAATAAGACTTTGTTATTTGAAGATTCTTGGTTGGTGAAATTCCAAACTTGTCGTCGAAACGTCGAAATATTGGGATATATTAATTAATATTAATAGATTAAGATTTTAGAAGTGCAGGTTTGACTAATTTTTATAAAGAACGGGTCATTTATTATGAAATAAGGTTTTGTTATTTGAAGATTCTTGGTTGGTGAAATTCCAATCTTGTCGTCGAAACGTCGAAATATTACGATATATTAATTAATATTAATAGATTAAGATTTTAGAAGTGCAGGTTTGACTAATTTTTATAAAGAACGAGTCATTTATTATGAAATAAGACTTTGTTATTTGAAGATTCTTGGTTGGTGAAATTCCAAACTTGTCGTCGAAACGTCGAAATATTGGGATATATTAATTAATATTAATGAATTAAGATTTTAGAAGTGCAGGTTTGAGTAATTTTTATAAAGAACATATCATTTATTATGAAATAAGACTTTGTTATTTGAAGATTCTTGGTTGGTGAAATTCCAAACTTGTCGTCGAAACGTCCAAATATTACGATATATTAATTAATATTAATAGATTAAGATTTTAGAAGTGCAGGTTTGAGTAATTTTTATAAAGAACGTATCATTTATTATGAAATAAGTCTTTGTTATTTGAAGATTCTTGGTTGGTGAAATTCCAAACTTGTCGTCGAAACGTCGAAATATTACGATATATTAATTAATATTAATAGATTAAGATTTTAGAAGTGCAGGTTTGAGTAATTTTTATAAAGAACGTATCATTTATTATGAAATAAGACTTTGTTATTTGAAGATTCTTGGTTGGTGAAGTTCCAAACTTGTCGTCGAAACGTCGAAATATTACGATATATTAATTAATATTAATAGATTAAGATTTCAGAAGTGCAGGTTTGAGTAATTTTTATAAAGAACGTATCATTTATTATGAAATAAGATTTTGTTATTTGAAGATTCTTGGTTGGTGAAATTCCAAACTTGTCGTCGAAACGTCGAAATATTGGGATATATTAATTAATATTAATGAATTAAGATTTTAGAAGTGCAGGTTTGAGTAATTTTTATAAAGAACGTATCATTTATTATGAAATAAGACTCTGTTATTTGAAGATTCTTGGTTGGTGAAATTCCAAACTTGTCTTCGAAACGTCGAAATATTGGGATATATTAATTAATATTAATGAATTAAGGTTTTTAGAAGTGCAGGTTTGAGTAATTTTTATAAAGAACGAGTCATTTATTATGAAATAAGACTTTGTTATTTGAAGATTCTTGGTTGGTGAAATTCCAAACTTGTCGTCGAAACGTCGAAATATTGGGATATATTAATTATTATTAATAGATTAAGATTTTAGAAGTGCAGGTTTGAGTAATTTTTATAAAGAACGAGTCATTTATTATGAAATAAGACTTTGTTATTTGAAGATTCTTGGTTGGTGAAATTCCAAACTTGTCGTCGAAACGTCAAAATATTGGGATATATTAATTAATATTAATGAATTAAGATTTTAGAAGTGCAGGTTTGAGTAATTTTTATAAAGAACGTATCATTTATTATGAAACTAGCTGGGTGCCCGGCGTTGCCCGAGATGTCATTTATCTATAACCATCCATAAGACTCCAATTTGCGCTATTTTTATGTAAAGCTCCTCGAACCCTATCCCTAAATGTGCTCACCTCCCATGCCGAAGGGGGATGAAGTCATTGACTAAATATATCGGCCGTTTTTACATGTTAGAAGATGACCACCCCCACAAATATGCGATAATGAAAAAGAATGTATTCCACGCAAAAATCGGCCGATTACATTGTCTGAAAATTTATTCCCTCGCCCAACAACTCCCAAACCCGTCGCGTTACCCAGGTTGTCACAATTAGATTCAGCGACATTCATAGTCTCGGAATTGATTCGATTCTCGGTTGTTTCTGCGGGATTTTATTTAACGTACCTCCACCCCACCCCTAAGCTTGCTCCCCTCACACGGGTTAAATTATACACAAACAACATCGGTATAAATACTATCAAAGTAATTAACCCCAGGAAATAATTATCGCAAATATCGACCGTTTAACATGTTTGAAATTTTTCACCCCCGACCACTCCCTCTTCGGGGACTTAAACGGTCAAGTTTAATGTCATAATTAAACTCAGTGACAATCCTGATAGTTTCTGGTTTATTTTTATCTAATGCTACTTCCACGCAAACCCTTAAGGGTGCACCCTTCCTAGTCCGAAAGGGGTTGAAATTACACACAGAGAACATGTAGGGAAATTTTATTAATCTAATTCATCCCGAAATATATTTAATTGACGAAAAAAAAGCCGGTCAACTCATCCCAACCCAGCCGATACCCGCGCGTTGTCCAGATTGTCATAAATAAATTCAGGGACATCCATTACCTTCGATTTGACTCGAATCTCGGTTGTTTTCCCGTTATTTTCAAGGAATTTAATTAAACTCAGTGACAATCCCGATAGTTTCTGGTTTCTTTTTATGTAATGCTACTTCACGCCCACCCTTAAATGTGCACCCTTATGAGTCCGAAAGGGGTTGAAATTATACACAGAGAACATGTAGGGAAATTGTATTAATGTAATTCATCCCGAAATATATTTAATCGACGCAAAAAACAGCTGGTCAACTCTTCCCAACCCAGCCGATACCCGCGCGTTGTCCAGATTGTCATAAATAAATTCAGGGACATCCATTACCTTCGATTTGACTCGAATCTCGGTTGTTTTCCCGTTATTTTCAAGGAAATTAATAGCTCAGTGAAAATCCCGATAGCTTCTGGTTTCTTTTTATGTAATGCTACTTCACGCCCACCCTTATGAGTCCGAAAGGGGTTGAAATTACACACAGAGAACATGTAGGGAAATTTTATTAATCTAATTCATCCCGAAATATATTTAATTGACGAAAAAAAAGCCGGTCAACTCATCCCAACCCAGCCGATACCCGAGCGTTGTCCAGATTGTCATAAATAAATTCAGGGACATCCATTACCTTCGATTTGACTCGAATCTCGGTTGTTTTCCCGTTATTTTCAAGGAATTTAATTAAACTCAGTGACAATCCCGATAGTTTCTGGTTTCTTTTTATGTAATGCTACTTCACGCCCACCCTTAAATGTGCACCCTTATGAGTCCGGAAGGGGTTGAAATTATACACAGAGAACATGTAGGGAAATTGTATTAATGTAATTCATCCCGAAATATATTTAATCGACGCAAAAAACAGCTGGTCAACTCTTCCCAACCCAGCCGATACCCGCGCGTTGTCCAGATTGTCATAAATAAATTCAGGGACATCCATTACCTTCGATTTGACTCGAATCTCGGTTGTTTTCCCGTTATTTTTAAGGAATTTAATTAAACTCAGTGACAATCCCGATAGTTTCTGGTTTCTTTTTATGTAATGCTACTTCACGCCCACCCTTAAATGTGCACCCTTATGAGTCCGAAAGGGGTTGAAATTATTCACAGAGAACATGTAGGGAAATTTTATTAATGTAATTCATCCCGAAATATATTTAATCGACGCAAAAAACAGCCGGTCAACAAATCCCAACCCAGCCGATACCCGCGCGTTGTCCAGATTGTCATAAATAAATTCAGGGACATCCATTACCTTCGATTTGACTCGAATCTCGGTTATTTTCCCGTTATTTTCAAGGAAATCCCCTCCAGCACCACCCCTATCATGCCTACAAACAACATCGGTAGAAATACTATCAACGTCAATGGTCCCGGCATTTATTTATTCCACGCTAATATCGATGATTTAACATGTTAGAAAATTTCCATCCCATCCACTGCCGCCCATTGGGGCTAAATGGCCAATTTGATGCTATAATTGAACTGGACGACATCCATATCCT
>JAYJMR010000291.1:0-33173 GCA_037074705.1 Zhengitettix transpicula
CGTTATCAATTCCACTTAATTCGCACCGAACTCTGACTGTCTATTCGTTTCTTAGACGACGTCATTTCTTTTTTGCTCAATTTGACGGAACTCGTGTGTTTACGTGAGGAATTTAATTTTTTTCTCTTACATTTACGTATCACCCTGCAGCGAGTGCAGGTAAGTGCCGCTAGGTGGGGACGTACTGTAACAATAAAACTGTTGATACATTTCAAATATTTTTATCTTTGAAGCCAATTGTTTCCTTTCCCGCGATATTTAAGCATTCGACGGTTGACCTCACTTTCCGATCAGGACTTCAGGCGTTTCGCGGGGACCGCGTGTTTCGACGTATTGCCGCAGAAACATTTAACAATGCTCCCCGTTGATTACAATGGTGTCCGGAATAAAAGACCGTCCCGATCGAGGAATCTTTATCGCTTCTCGGCCTTTTGGCTAAGATCAAAGTGTAGTATCTGTTCTTATCAGCTTAATATCTGATACGTGGTGCATCGCACCACCAGAATATTAAACTCATTTTTGGAAAATGACGGAGTGTTAGGAGCTTGCTCCACATCTGTCACGGGTTGGCCCGGCTTTGCAGTATCGCCGGGATCGGCCCACCTTATTGAAATTCAAACAAAGAAAGAAGTTTAACATTCTGACGTATCAAATATTGAGTTGGAAGGCAGGTAAATTTTGAAATAACTGCGATTTCGCATCCAGTACAGGATTCACCTCTCTCGGCAATCATCTTCTCGCAGGCAGGACCGGGCACCAGCGAGTACAAGTAATTTTCCGGGAGAAGCCGTTGTCCGTGGCCACCAGCTGGACCACGCTCCCTATATATCTTTTGTATTTCGCGAACGTCGTCGTCGCCGCCGCACGCACGCACGCAAGTACGATAGGATAACGCGCCTTTTACGAATATGTATCTGATACATATGTATTCAAAACATCGTACTTTTTCCGCTCATTTCTTTCGGCTCAAAGGAAGTGTAATTAATATTCGTTGTTGACGGAAACTGCGTAGCTATATTGAAAACAGGGGTTCGTTGCCGTTAAAGCCTCTTTTAATTCTGTCACTTTCCCATAAATCTATCTCGGTTTTATTATAATTTAGACGTAAAATACCGACGTCTGGATTTCGATATACATTTATAAACAATGTATGCAATATACGTTTATTCCACCTAGCAGAGCGCCTCTTGGGCGGCCATCGCAAAACACGACTGCCCGTTGTAATCTACGAACGTCTTCCTCGCCGCCGCACGCACGCAGCATAGCTGTTGCAAGCGAACATTAGTAAAAACTTACAAATTAATATTCCGCGGATCGAATTATTTTATAATTTTAATTTCTTCTCTACTAAAGTTTCTTTACATGTATATATATATACACTCTTCTGTGAGTTAAAAAAAAAAAAAAAAAAAAAAAAAAAAAAAAAACACGACTGCCCGTTGTAATCTACGAACGTCTTCCTCGCCGCCGCACGCACGCAGCATAGCTGTTGCAAGCGAACATTAGTAAAAACTTACAAATTAATATTCCGCGGATCGAATTATTTTATAATTTTAATTTCTTCTCTACTAAAGTTTCTTTACATGTATATATATATACACTCTTCTGTGAGTTAAAAAAAAAAAAAAAAAAAAAAAAAAAAAAAAAAAAAAAAAAAAACACGACTGCCCGTTGTAATCTACGAACGTCTTCCTCGCCGCCGCACGCACGCAGCATAGCTGTTGCAAGCGAACATTAGTAAAAACTTACAAATTAATATTCCGCGGATCGAATTATTTTATAATTTTAATTTCTTCTCTACTAAAGTTTCTTTACATGTATATATATATACACTCTTCTGTGAGTTAAAAAAAAAAAAAAAAAAAAAAAAAAAAAAAAAAAAAAACACGACTGCCCGTTGTAATCTACGAACGTCTTCCTCGCCGCCGCACGCACGCAGCATAGCTGTTGCAAGCGAACATTAGTAAAAACTTACAAATTAATATTCCGCGGATCGAATTATTTTATAATTTTAATTTCTTCTCTACTAAAGTTTCTTTACATGTATATATATATACACTCTTCTGTGAGTTAAAAAAAAAAAAAAAAAAAAAAAAAAAAAAAAAAAAAAAAAAACACGACTGCCCGTTGTAATCTACGAACGTCTTCCTCGCCGCCGCACGCACGCAGCAT
This sequence comes from Zhengitettix transpicula, assembly GCA_037074705.1. Lineage (NCBI taxonomy): Eukaryota > Metazoa > Arthropoda > Insecta > Orthoptera > Tetrigidae > Zhengitettix > Zhengitettix transpicula. The sequence goes on from JAYJMR010000291.1 coordinate 2,173, forward strand.
AGCTGTTGCAAGCGAACATTAGTAAAAACTTACAAATTAATATTCCGCGGATCGAATTATTTTATAATTTTAATTTCTTCTCTACTAAAGTTTCTTTACATGTATATATATATACACTCTTCTGTGAGTTAAAAAAAAAAAAAAAAAAAAAAAAAAAAAAAAAAAAAAAACACGACTGCCCGTTGTAATCTACGAACGTCTTCCTCGCCGCCGCACGCACGCAGCATAGCTGTTGCAAGCGAACATTAGTAAAAACTTACAAATTAATATTCCGCGGATCGAATTATTTTATAATTTTAATTTCTTCTCTACTAAAGTTTCTTTACATGTATATATATATACACTCTTCTGTGAGTTAAAAAAAAAAAAAAAAAAAAAAAAAAAAAAAAAAAAAAACACGACTGCCCGTTGTAATCTACGAACGTCTTCCTCGCCGCCGCACGCACGCAGCATAGCTGTTGCAAGCGAACATTAGTAAAAACTTACAAATTAATATTCCGCGGATCGAATTATTTTATAATTTTAATTTCTTCTCTACTAAAGTTTCTTTACATGTATATATATATACACTCTTCTGTGAGTTAAAAAAAAAAAAAAAAAAAAAAAAAAAAAAAAAAAAAAACACGACTGCCCGTTGTAATCTACGAACGTCTTCCTCGCCGCCGCACGCACGCAGCATAGCTGTTGCAAGCGAACATTAGTAAAAACTTACAAATTAATATTCCGCGGATCGAATTATTTTATAATTTTAATTTCTTCTCTACTAAAGTTTCTTTACATGTATATATATATACACTCTTCTGTGAGTTAAAAAAAAAAAAAAAAAAAAAAAAAAAAAAAAAAAAAACACGACTGCCCGTTGTAATCTACGAACGTCTTCCTCGCCGCCGCACGCACGCAGCATAGCTGTTGCAAGCGAACATTAGTAAAAACTTACAAATTAATATTCCGCGGATCGAATTATTTTATAATTTTAATTTCTTCTCTACTAAAGTTTCTTTACATGTATATATATATACACTCTTCTGTGAGTTAAAAAAAAAAAAAAAAAAAAAAAAAAAAAAAAAAAAAACACGACTGCCCGTTGTAATCTACGAACGTCTTCCTCGCCGCCGCACGCACGCAGCATAGCTGTTGCAAGCGAACATTAGTAAAAACTTACAAATTAATATTCCGCGGATCGAATTATTTTATAATTTTAATTTCTTCTCTACTAAAGTTTCTTTACATGTATATATATATACACTCTTCTGTGAGTTAAAAAAAAAAAAAAAAAAAAAAAAAAAAAAAAAAAAACACGACTGCCCGTTGTAATCTACGAACGTCTTCCTCGCCGCCGCACGCACGCAGCATAGCTGTTGCAAGCGAACATTAGTAAAAACTTACAAATTAATATTCCGCGGATCGAATTATTTTATAATTTTAATTTCTTCTCTACTAAAGTTTCTTTACATGTATATATATATACACTCTTCTGTGAGTTAAAAAAAAAAAAAAAAAAAAAAAAAAAAAAAAAAAAAACACGACTGCCCGTTGTAATCTACGAACGTCTTCCTCGCCGCCGCACGCACGCAGCATAGCTGTTGCAAGCGAACATTAGTAAAAACTTACAAATTAATATTCCGCGGATCGAATTATTTTATAATTTTAATTTCTTCTCTACTAAAGTTTCTTTACATGTATATATATATACACTCTTCTGTGAGTTAAAAAAAAAAAAAAAAAAAAAAAAAAAAAAAAAAAAAACACGACTGCCCGTTGTAATCTACGAACGTCTTCCTCGCCGCCGCACGCACGCAGCATAGCTGTTGCAAGCGAACATTAGTAAAAACTTACAAATTAATATTCCGCGGATCGAATTATTTTATAATTTTAATTTCTTCTCTACTAAAGTTTCTTTACATGTATATATATATACACTCTTCTGTGAGTTAAAAAAAAAAAAAAAAAAAAAAAAAAAAAAAAAAAAAACACGACTGCCCGTTGTAATCTACGAACGTCTTCCTCGCCGCCGCACGCACGCAGCATAGCTGTTGCAAGCGAACATTAGTAAAAACTTACAAATTAATATTCCGCGGATCGAATTATTTTATAATTTTAATTTCTTCTCTACTAAAGTTTCTTTACATGTATATATATATACACTCTTCTGTGAGTTAAAAAAAAAAAAAAAAAAAAAAAAAAAAAAAAAAAAAACACGACTGCCCGTTGTAATCTACGAACGTCTTCCTCGCCGCCGCACGCACGCAGCATAGCTGTTGCAAGCGAACATTAGTAAAAACTTACAAATTAATATTCCGCGGATCGAATTATTTTATAATTTTAATTTCTTCTCTACTAAAGTTTCTTTACATGTATATATATATACACTCTTCTGTGAGTTAAAAAAAAAAAAAAAAAAAAAAAAAAAAAAAAAAAAAACACGACTGCCCGTTGTAATCTACGAACGTCTTCCTCGCCGCCGCACGCACGCAGCATAGCTGTTGCAAGCGAACATTAGTAAAAACTTACAAATTAATATTCCGCGGATCGAATTATTTTATAATTTTAATTTCTTCTCTACTAAAGTTTCTTTACATGTATATATATATACACTCTTCTGTGAGTTAAAAAAAAAAAAAAAAAAAAAAAAAAAAAAAAAAAAAACACGACTGCCCGTTGTAATCTACGAACGTCTTCCTCGCCGCCGCACGCACGCAGCATAGCTGTTGCAAGCGAACATTAGTAAAAACTTACAAATTAATATTCCGCGGATCGAATTATTTTATAATTTTAATTTCTTCTCTACTAAAGTTTCTTTACATGTATATATATATACACTCTTCTGTGAGTTAAAAAAAAAAAAAAAAAAAAAAAAAAAAAAAAAAAAAAACACGACTGCCCGTTGTAATCTACGAACGTCTTCCTCGCCGCCGCACGCACGCAGCATAGCTGTTGCAAGCGAACATTAGTAAAAACTTACAAATTAATATTCCGCGGATCGAATTATTTTATAATTTTAATTTCTTCTCTACTAAAGTTTCTTTACATGTATATATATATACACTCTTCTGTGAGTTAAAAAAAAAAAAAAAAAAAAAAAAAAAAAAAAAAAAAACACGACTGCCCGTTGTAATCTACGAACGTCTTCCTCGCCGCCGCACGCACGCAGCATAGCTGTTGCAAGCGAACATTAGTAAAAACTTACAAATTAATATTCCGCGGATCGAATTATTTTATAATTTTAATTTCTTCTCTACTAAAGTTTCTTTACATGTATATATATATACACTCTTCTGTGAGTTAAAAAAAAAAAAAAAAAAAAAAAAAAAAAAAAAAAAAAACACGACTGCCCGTTGTAATCTACGAACGTCTTCCTCGCCGCCGCACGCACGCAGCATAGCTGTTGCAAGCGAACATTAGTAAAAACTTACAAATTAATATTCCGCGGATCGAATTATTTTATAATTTTAATTTCTTCTCTACTAAAGTTTCTTTACATGTATATATATATACACTCTTCTGTGAGTTAAAAAAAAAAAAAAAAAAAAAAAAAAAAAAAAAAAAAACACGACTGCCCGTTGTAATCTACGAACGTCTTCCTCGCCGCCGCACGCACGCAGCATAGCTGTTGCAAGCGAACATTAGTAAAAACTTACAAATTAATATTCCGCGGATCGAATTATTTTATAATTTTAATTTCTTCTCTACTAAAGTTTCTTTACATGTATATATATATACACTCTTCTGTGAGTTAAAAAAAAAAAAAAAAAAAAAAAAAAAAAAAAAAAAAACACGACTGCCCGTTGTAATCTACGAACGTCTTCCTCGCCGCCGCACGCACGCAGCATAGCTGTTGCAAGCGAACATTAGTAAAAACTTACAAATTAATATTCCGCGGATCGAATTATTTTATAATTTTAATTTCTTCTCTACTAAAGTTTCTTTACATGTATATATATATACACTCTTCTGTGAGTTAAAAAAAAAAAAAAAAAAAAAAAAAAAAAAAAAAAAAACACGACTGCCCGTTGTAATCTACGAACGTCTTCCTCGCCGCCGCACGCACGCAGCATAGCTGTTGCAAGCGAACATTAGTAAAAACTTACAAATTAATATTCCGCGGATCGAATTATTTTATAATTTTAATTTCTTCTCTACTAAAGTTTCTTTACATGTATATATATATACACTCTTCTGTGAGTTAAAAAAAAAAAAAAAAAAAAAAAAAAAAAAAAAAAAAACACGACTGCCCGTTGTAATCTACGAACGTCTTCCTCGCCGCCGCACGCACGCAGCATAGCTGTTGCAAGCGAACATTAGTAAAAACTTACAAATTAATATTCCGCGGATCGAATTATTTTATAATTTTAATTTCTTCTCTACTAAAGTTTCTTTACATGTATATATATATACACTCTTCTGTGAGTTAAAAAAAAAAAAAAAAAAAAAAAAAAAAAAAAAAAAACACGACTGCCCGTTGTAATCTACGAACGTCTTCCTCGCCGCCGCACGCACGCAGCATAGCTGTTGCAAGCGAACATTAGTAAAAACTTACAAATTAATATTCCGCGGATCGAATTATTTTATAATTTTAATTTCTTCTCTACTAAAGTTTCTTTACATGTATATATATATACACTCTTCTGTGAGTTAAAAAAAAAAAAAAAAAAAAAAAAAAAAAAAAAAAAAACACGACTGCCCGTTGTAATCTACGAACGTCTTCCTCGCCGCCGCACGCACGCAGCATAGCTGTTGCAAGCGAACATTAGTAAAAACTTACAAATTAATATTCCGCGGATCGAATTATTTTATAATTTTAATTTCTTCTCTACTAAAGTTTCTTTACATGTATATATATATACACTCTTCTGTGAGTTAAAAAAAAAAAAAAAAAAAAAAAAAAAAAAAAAAAAAACACGACTGCCCGTTGTAATCTACGAACGTCTTCCTCGCCGCCGCACGCACGCAGCATAGCTGTTGCAAGCGAACATTAGTAAAAACTTAATTAATATTCCGCGGATCGAATTATTTTATAATTTTAATTTCTTCTCTACTAAAGTTTCTTTACATGTATATATATATACACTCTTCTGTGAGTTAAAAAAAAAAAAAAAAAAAAAAAAAAAAAAAAAAAAAACACGACTGCCCGTTGTAATCTACGAACGTCTTCCTCGCCGCCGCACGCACGCAGCATAGCTGTTGCAAGCGAACATTAGTAAAAACTTACAAATTAATATTCCGCGGATCGAATTATTTTATAATTTTAATTTCTTCTCTACTAAAGTTTCTTTACATGTATATATATATACACTCTTCTGTGAGTTAAAAAAAAAAAAAAAAAAAAAAAAAAAAAAAAAAAAAACACGACTGCCCGTTGTAATCTACGAACGTCTTCCTCGCCGCCGCACGCACGCAGCATAGCTGTTGCAAGCGAACATTAGTAAAAACTTACAAATTAATATTCCGCGGATCGAATTATTTTATAATTTTAATTTCTTCTCTACTAAAGTTTCTTTACATGTATATATATATACACTCTTCTGTGAGTTAAAAAAAAAAAAAAAAAAAAAAAAAAAAAAAAAAAAAACACGACTGCCCGTTGTAATCTACGAACGTCTTCCTCGCCGCCGCACGCACGCAGCATAGCTGTTGCAAGCGAACATTAGTAAAAACTTACAAATTAATATTCCGCGGATCGAATTATTTTATAATTTTAATTTCTTCTCTACTAAAGTTTCTTTACATGTATATATATATACACTCTTCTGTGAGTTAAAAAAAAAAAAAAAAAAAAAAAAAAAAAAAAAAAAAACACGACTGCCCGTTGTAATCTACGAACGTCTTCCTCGCCGCCGCACGCACGCAGCATAGCTGTTGCAAGCGAACATTAGTAAAAACTTACAAATTAATATTCCGCGGATCGAATTATTTTATAATTTTAATTTCTTCTCTACTAAAGTTTCTTTACATGTATATATATATACACTCTTCTGTGAGTTAAAAAAAAAAAAAAAAAAAAAAAAAAAAAAAAAAAAAACACGACTGCCCGTTGTAATCTACGAACGTCTTCCTCGCCGCCGCACGCACGCAGCATAGCTGTTGCAAGCGAACATTAGTAAAAACTTACAAATTAATATTCCGCGGATCGAATTATTTTATAATTTTAATTTCTTCTCTACTAAAGTTTCTTTACATGTATATATATATACACTCTTCTGTGAGTTAAAAAAAAAAAAAAAAAAAAAAAAAAAAAAAAAAAAACACGACTGCCCGTTGTAATCTACGAACGTCTTCCTCGCCGCCGCACGCACGCAGCATAGCTGTTGCAAGCGAACATTAGTAAAAACTTACAAATTAATATTCCGCGGATCGAATTATTTTATAATTTTAATTTCTTCTCTACTAAAGTTTCTTTACATGTATATATATATACACTCTTCTGTGAGTTAAAAAAAAAAAAAAAAAAAAAAAAAAAAAAAAAAAAAACACGACTGCCCGTTGTAATCTACGAACGTCTTCCTCGCCGCCGCACGCACGCAGCATAGCTGTTGCAAGCGAACATTAGTAAAAACTTACAAATTAATATTCCGCGGATCGAATTATTTTATAATTTTAATTTCTTCTCTACTAAAGTTTCTTTACATGTATATATATATACACTCTTCTGTGAGTTAAAAAAAAAAAAAAAAAAAAAAAAAAAAAAAAAAAAAAACACGACTGCCCGTTGTAATCTACGAACGTCTTCCTCGCCGCCGCACGCACGCAGCATAGCTGTTGCAAGCGAACATTAGTAAAAACTTACAAATTAATATTCCGCGGATCGAATTATTTTATAATTTTAATTTCTTCTCTACTAAAGTTTCTTTACATGTATATATATATACACTCTTCTGTGAGTTAAAAAAAAAAAAAAAAAAAAAAAAAAAAAAAAAAAAACACGACTGCCCGTTGTAATCTACGAACGTCTTCCTCGCCGCCGCACGCACGCAGCATAGCTGTTGCAAGCGAACATTAGTAAAAACTTACAAATTAATATTCCGCGGATCGAATTATTTTATAATTTTAATTTCTTCTCTACTAAAGTTTCTTTACATGTATATATATATACACTCTTCTGTGAGTTAAAAAAAAAAAAAAAAAAAAAAAAAAAAAAAAAAAAAACACGACTGCCCGTTGTAATCTACGAACGTCTTCCTCGCCGCCGCACGCACGCAGCATAGCTGTTGCAAGCGAACATTAGTAAAAACTTACAAATTAATATTCCGCGGATCGAATTATTTTATAATTTTAATTTCTTCTCTACTAAAGTTTCTTTACATGTATATATATATACACTCTTCTGTGAGTTAAAAAAAAAAAAAAAAAAAAAAAAAAAAAAAAAAAAAACACGACTGCCCGTTGTAATCTACGAACGTCTTCCTCGCCGCCGCACGCACGCAGCATAGCTGTTGCAAGCGAACATTAGTAAAAACTTACAAATTAATATTCCGCGGATCGAATTATTTTATAATTTTAATTTCTTCTCTACTAAAGTTTCTTTACATGTATATATATATACACTCTTCTGTGAGTTAAAAAAAAAAAAAAAAAAAAAAAAAAAAAAAAAAAAAACACGACTGCCCGTTGTAATCTACGAACGTCTTCCTCGCCGCCGCACGCACGCAGCATAGCTGTTGCAAGCGAACATTAGTAAAAACTTACAAATTAATATTCCGCGGATCGAATTATTTTATAATTTTAATTTCTTCTCTACTAAAGTTTCTTTACATGTATATATATATACACTCTTCTGTGAGTTAAAAAAAAAAAAAAAAAAAAAAAAAAAAAAAAAAAAAAACACGACTGCCCGTTGTAATCTACGAACGTCTTCCTCGCCGCCGCACGCACGCAGCATAGCTGTTGCAAGCGAACATTAGTAAAAACTTACAAATTAATATTCCGCGGATCGAATTATTTTATAATTTTAATTTCTTCTCTACTAAAGTTTCTTTACATGTATATATATATACACTCTTCTGTGAGTTAAAAAAAAAAAAAAAAAAAAAAAAAAAAAAAAAAAAAACACGACTGCCCGTTGTAATCTACGAACGTCTTCCTCGCCGCCGCACGCACGCAGCATAGCTGTTGCAAGCGAACATTAGTAAAAACTTACAAATTAATATTCCGCGGATCGAATTATTTTATAATTTTAATTTCTTCTCTACTAAAGTTTCTTTACATGTATATATATATACACTCTTCTGTGAGTTAAAAAAAAAAAAAAAAAAAAAAAAAAAAAAAAAAAAAAACACGACTGCCCGTTGTAATCTACGAACGTCTTCCTCGCCGCCGCACGCACGCAGCATAGCTGTTGCAAGCGAACATTAGTAAAAACTTACAAATTAATATTCCGCGGATCGAATTATTTTATAATTTTAATTTCTTCTCTACTAAAGTTTCTTTACATGTATATATATATACACTCTTCTGTGAGTTAAAAAAAAAAAAAAAAAAAAAAAAAAAAAAAAAAAAAAACACGACTGCCCGTTGTAATCTACGAACGTCTTCCTCGCCGCCGCACGCACGCAGCATAGCTGTTGCAAGCGAACATTAGTAAAAACTTACAAATTAATATTCCGCGGATCGAATTATTTTATAATTTTAATTTCTTCTCTACTAAAGTTTCTTTACATGTATATATATATACACTCTTCTGTGAGTTAAAAAAAAAAAAAAAAAAAAAAAAAAAAAAAAAAAAAAACACGACTGCCCGTTGTAATCTACGAACGTCTTCCTCGCCGCCGCACGCACGCAGCATAGCTGTTGCAAGCGAACATTAGTAAAAACTTACAAATTAATATTCCGCGGATCGAATTATTTTATAATTTTAATTTCTTCTCTACTAAAGTTTCTTTACATGTATATATATATACACTCTTCTGTGAGTTAAAAAAAAAAAAAAAAAAAAAAAAAAAAAAAAAAAAAACACGACTGCCCGTTGTAATCTACGAACGTCTTCCTCGCCGCCGCACGCACGCAGCATAGCTGTTGCAAGCGAACATTAGTAAAAACTTACAAATTAATATTCCGCGGATCGAATTATTTTATAATTTTAATTTCTTCTCTACTAAAGTTTCTTTACATGTATATATATATACACTCTTCTGTGAGTTAAAAAAAAAAAAAAAAAAAAAAAAAAAAAAAAAAAAAAACACGACTGCCCGTTGTAATCTACGAACGTCTTCCTCGCCGCCGCACGCACGCAGCATAGCTGTTGCAAGCGAACATTAGTAAAAACTTACAAATTAATATTCCGCGGATCGAATTATTTTATAATTTTAATTTCTTCTCTACTAAAGTTTCTTTACATGTATATATATATACACTCTTCTGTGAGTTAAAAAAAAAAAAAAAAAAAAAAAAAAAAAAAAAAAAAACACGACTGCCCGTTGTAATCTACGAACGTCTTCCTCGCCGCCGCACGCACGCAGCATAGCTGTTGCAAGCGAACATTAGTAAAAACTTACAAATTAATATTCCGCGGATCGAATTATTTTATAATTTTAATTTCTTCTCTACTAAAGTTTCTTTACATGTATATATATATACACTCTTCTGTGAGTTAAAAAAAAAAAAAAAAAAAAAAAAAAAAAAAAAAAAAAACACGACTGCCCGTTGTAATCTACGAACGTCTTCCTCGCCGCCGCACGCACGCAGCATAGCTGTTGCAAGCGAACATTAGTAAAAACTTACAAATTAATATTCCGCGGATCGAATTATTTTATAATTTTAATTTCTTCTCTACTAAAGTTTCTTTACATGTATATATATATACACTCTTCTGTGAGTTAAAAAAAAAAAAAAAAAAAAAAAAAAAAAAAAAAAAAAACACGACTGCCCGTTGTAATCTACGAACGTCTTCCTCGCCGCCGCACGCACGCAGCATAGCTGTTGCAAGCGAACATTAGTAAAAACTTACAAATTAATATTCCGCGGATCGAATTATTTTATAATTTTAATTTCTTCTCTACTAAAGTTTCTTTACATGTATATATATATACACTCTTCTGTGAGTTAAAAAAAAAAAAAAAAAAAAAAAAAAAAAAAAAAAAAAAACACGACTGCCCGTTGTAATCTACGAACGTCTTCCTCGCCGCCGCACGCACGCAGCATAGCTGTTGCAAGCGAACATTAGTAAAAACTTACAAATTAATATTCCGCGGATCGAATTATTTTATAATTTTAATTTCTTCTCTACTAAAGTTTCTTTACATGTATATATATATACACTCTTCTGTGAGTTAAAAAAAAAAAAAAAAAAAAAAAAAAAAAAAAAAAAAAACACGACTGCCCGTTGTAATCTACGAACGTCTTCCTCGCCGCCGCACGCACGCAGCATAGCTGTTGCAAGCGAACATTAGTAAAAACTTACAAATTAATATTCCGCGGATCGAATTATTTTATAATTTTAATTTCTTCTCTACTAAAGTTTCTTTACATGTATATATATATACACTCTTCTGTGAGTTAAAAAAAAAAAAAAAAAAAAAAAAAAAAAAAAAAAAAACACGACTGCCCGTTGTAATCTACGAACGTCTTCCTCGCCGCCGCACGCACGCAGCATAGCTGTTGCAAGCGAACATTAGTAAAAACTTACAAATTAATATTCCGCGGATCGAATTATTTTATAATTTTAATTTCTTCTCTACTAAAGTTTCTTTACATGTATATATATATACACTCTTCTGTGAGTTAAAAAAAAAAAAAAAAAAAAAAAAAAAAAAAAAAAAAAACACGACTGCCCGTTGTACTACGAACGTCTTCCTCGCCGCCGCACGCACGCAGCATAGCTGTTGCAAGCGAACATTAGTAAAAACTTACAAATTAATATTCCGCGGATCGAATTATTTTATAATTTTAATTTCTTCTCTACTAAAGTTTCTTTACATGTATATATATATACACTCTTCTGTGAGTTAAAAAAAAAAAAAAAAAAAAAAAAAAAAAAAAAAAAAAAACACGACTGCCCGTTGTAATCTACGAACGTCTTCCTCGCCGCCGCACGCACGCAGCATAGCTGTTGCAAGCGAACATTAGTAAAAACTTACAAATTAATATTCCGCGGATCGAATTATTTTATAATTTTAATTTCTTCTCTACTAAAGTTTCTTTACATGTATATATATATACACTCTTCTGTGAGTTAAAAAAAAAAAAAAAAAAAAAAAAAAAAAAAAACACGACTGCCCGTTGTAATCTACGAACGTCTTCCTCGCCGCCGCACGCACGCAGCATAGCTGTTGCAAGCGAACATTAGTAAAATCTTACAAATTAATATTCCGCGGATCGAATTATTTTATAATTTTAATTTCTTCTCTACTAAAGTTTCTTTACATGTATATATATATACACTCTTCTGTGAGTTAAAAAAAAAAAAAAAAAAAAAAAAAAAAAAAAAAAAAAAAACACGACTGCCCGTTGTAATCTACGAACGTCTTCCTCGCCGCCGCACGCACGCAGCATAGCTGTTGCAAGCGAACATTAGTAAAAACTTACAAATTAATATTCCGCGGATCGAATTATTTTATAATTTTAATTTCTTCTCTACTAAAGTTTCTTTACATGTATATATATATACACTCTTCTGTGAGTTAAAAAAAAAAAAAAAAAAAAAAAAACACGACTGCCCGTTGTAATCTACGAACGTCTTCCTCGCCGCCGCACGCACGCAGCATAGCTGTTGCAAGCGAACATTAGTAAAAACTTACAAATTAATATTCCGCGGATCGAATTATTTTATAATTTTAATTTCTTCTCTACTAAAGTTTCTTTACATGTATATATATATACACTCTTCTGTGAGTTAAAAAAAAAAAAAAAAAAAAAAAAAAAAAAAAAAAAACACGACTGCCCGTTGTAATCTACGAACGTCTTCCTCGCCGCCGCACGCACGCAGCATAGCTGTTGCAAGCGAACATTAGTAAAAACTTACAAATTAATATTCCGCGGATCGAATTATTTTATAATTTTAATTTCTTCTCTACTAAAGTTTCTTTACATGTATATATATATACACTCTTCTGTGAGTTAAAAAAAAAAAAAAAAAAAAAAAACACGACTGCCCGTTGTAATCTACGAACGTCTTCCTCGCCGCCGCACGCACGCAGCATAGCTGTTGCAAGCGAACATTAGTAAAAACTTACAAATTAATATTCCGCGGATCGAATTATTTTATAATTTTAATTTCTTCTCTACTAAAGTTTCTTTACATGTATATATATATACACTCTTCTGTGAGTTAAAAAAAAAAAAAAAAAAAAAAAAAAAAAAAAAAAAAAACACGACTGCCCGTTGTAATCTACGAACGTCTTCCTCGCCGCCGCACGCACGCAGCATAGCTGTTGCAAGCGAACATTAGTAAAAACTTACAAATTAATATTCCGCGGATCGAATTATTTTATAATTTTAATTTCTTCTCTACTAAAGTTTCTTTACATGTATATATATATATACACTCTTCTGTGAGTTAAAAAAAAAAAAAAAAAAAAAAAAAAAAAAAAAAAAAACACGACTGCCCGTTGTAATCTACGAACGTCTTCCTCGCCGCCGCACGCACGCAGCATAGCTGTTGCAAGCGAACATTAGTAAAAACTTACAAATTAATATTCCGCGGATCGAATTATTTTATAATTTTAATTTCTTCTCTACTAAAGTTTCTTTACATGTATATATATATACACTCTTCTGTGAGTTAAAAAAAAAAAACAAAAAACAAAAAAAAAAAAAAACACGACTGCCCGTTGTAATCTACGAACGTCTTCCTCGCCGCCGCACGCACGCAGCATAGCTGTTGCAAGCGAACATTAGTAAAAACTTACAAATTAATATTCCGCGGATCGAATTATTTTATAATTTTAATTTCTTCTCTACTAAAGTTTCTTTACATGTATATATATATACACTCTTCTGTGAGTTAAAAAAAAAAAAAAAAAAAAAAAAAAAAAAAAAAAAAAAACACGACTGCCCGTTGTAATCTACGAACGTCTTCCTCGCCGCCGCACGCACGCAGCATAGCTGTTGCAAGCGAACATTAGTAAAAACTTACAAATTAATATTCCGCGGATCGAATTATTTTATAATTTTAATTTCTTCTCTACTAAAGTTTCTTTACATGTATATATATATACACTCTTCTGTGAGTTAAAAAAAAAAAAAAAAAAAAAAAAAAAAAAAAAAAAACACGACTGCCCGTTGTAATCTACGAACGTCTTCCTCGCCGCCGCACGCACGCAGCATAGCTGTTGCAAGCGAACATTAGTAAAAACTTACAAATTAATATTCCGCGGATCGAATTATTTTATAATTTTAATTTCTTCTCTACTAAAGTTTCTTTACATGTATATATATATACACTCTTCTGTGAGTTAAAAAAAAAAAAAAAAAAAAAAAACACGACTGCCCGTTGTAATCTACGAACGTCTTCCTCGCCGCCGCACGCACGCAGCATAGCTGTTGCAAGCGAACATTAGTAAAAACTTACAAATTAATATTCCGCGGATCGAATTATTTTATAATTTTAATTTCTTCTCTACTAAAGTTTCTTTACATGTATATATATATACACTCTTCTGTGAGTTAAAAAAAAAAAAAAAAAAAAAAAAAAAAAAAAAAAAAATCCACCATTTTTTTTTACTTCTATATATATTTAAATAAATAAATATATATTTAAAAAATGGGGAAAATTTTTAAATGTCGCGTACATGTGAGCGCGTACTGTTTAAAGACAAATATTAACTTTGTTTACAAAGACCGCGTAACAATGGAAACGTCAACGTGAAAAATTGTAACCGTTATCAATTCCACTTAATTCGCACCGAACTCTGACTGTCTATTCGTTTCTTAGACGACGTCATTTCTTTTTTGCTCAATTTGACGGAACTCGTGTGTTTACGTGAGGAATTTAATTTTTTTCTCTTACATTTACGTATCACCCTGCAGCGAGTGCAGGTAAGTGCCGCTAGGTGGGGACGTACTGTAACAATAAAACTGTTGATACATTTCAAATATTTTTATCTTTGAAGCCAATTGTTTCCTTTCCCGCGATATTTAAGCATTCGACGGTTGACCTCACTTTCCGATCAGGATTTCAGGCGTTTCGCGGGGACCGCGTGTTTCGACGTATTGCCGCAGAAACATTTAACAATGCTCCCCGTTGATTACAATGGTGTCCGGAATAAAAGACCGTCCCGATCGAGGAATCTTTATCGCTTCTCGGCCTTTTGGCTAAGATCAAAGTGTAGTATCTGTTCTTATCAGCTTAATATCTGATACGTGGTGCATCGCACCACCAGAATATTAAACTCATTTTTGGAAAATGACGGAGTGTTAGGAGCTTGCTCCACATCTGTCACGGGTTGGCCCGGCTTTGCAGTATCGCCGGGATCGGCCCACCTTATTGAAATTCAAACAAAGAAAGAATTTTAACATTCTGACGTATCAAATATTGAGTTGGAAGGCAGGTAAATTTTGAAATAACTGCGATTTCGCATCCAGTACAGGATTCACCTCTCTCGGCAATCATCTTCTCGCAGGCAGGACCGGGCACCAGCGAGTACAAGTAATTTTCCGGGAGAAGCCGTTGTCCGTGGCCACCAGCTGGACCACGCTCCCTATATATCTTTTGTATTTCGCGAACGTCGTCGTCGCCGCCGCACGCACGCACGCAAGTACGATAGGATAACGCGCCTTTTACGAATATGTATCTGATACATATGTATTCAAAACATCGTACTTTTTCCGCTCATTTCTTTCGGCTCAAAGGAAGTGTAATTAATATTCGTTGTTGACGGAAACTGCGTAGCTATATTGAAAACAGGGGTTCGTTGCCGTTAAAGCCTCTTTTAATTCTGTCACTTTCCCATAAATCTATCTCGGTTTTATTATAATTTAGACGTAAAATACCGACGTCTGGATTTCGATATACATTTATAAACAATGTATGCAATATACGTTTATTCCACCTAGCAGAGCGCCTCTTGGGCGGCCATCGCAAAACACGACTGCCCGTTGTAATCTACGAACGTCTTCCTCGCCGCCGCACGCACGCAGCATAGCTGTTGCAAGCGAACATTAGTAAAAACTTACAAATTAATATTCCGCGGATCGAATTATTTTATAATTTTAATTTCTTCTCTACTAAAGTTTCTTTACATGTATATATATATACACTCTTCTGTGAGTTAAAAAAAAAAAAAAAAAAAAAAAAAAAAAAAAAAAAACACGACTGCCCGTTGTAATCTACGAACGTCTTCCTCGCCGCCGCACGCACGCAGCATAGCTGTTGCAAGCGAACATTAGTAAAAACTTACAAATTAATATTCCGCGGATCGAATTATTTTATAATTTTAATTTCTTCTCTACTAAAGTTTCTTTACATGTATATATATATACACTCTTCTGTGAGTTAAAAAAAAAAAAAAAAAAAAAAAAAAAAAAAAAAAAAAAAAAAAAACACGACTGCCCGTTGTAATCTACGAACGTCTTCCTCGCCGCCGCACGCACGCAGCATAGCTGTTGCAAGCGAACATTAGTAAAAACTTACAAATTAATATTCCGCGGATCGAATTATTTTATAATTTTAATTTCTTCTCTACTAAAGTTTCTTTACATGTATATATATATACACTCTTCTGTGAGTTAAAAAAAAAAAACAAAAAACAAAAAAAAAAAAAAACACGACTGCCCGTTGTAATCTACGAACGTCTTCCTCGCCGCCGCACGCACGCAGCATAGCTGTTGCAAGCGAACATTAGTAAAAACTTACAAATTAATATTCCGCGGATCGAATTATTTTATAATTTTAATTTCTTCTCTACTAAAGTTTCTTTACATGTATATATATATACACTCTTCTGTGAGTTAAAAAAAAAAAAAAAAAAAAAAAAAAAAAAAAAAAAAAACACGACTGCCCGTTGTAATCTACGAACGTCTTCCTCGCCGCCGCACGCACGCAGCATAGCTGTTGCAAGCGAACATTAGTAAAAACTTACAAATTAATATTCCGCGGATCGAATTATTTTATAATTTTAATTTCTTCTCTACTAAAGTTTCTTTACATGTATATATATATACACTCTTCTGTGAGTTAAAAAAAAAAAAAAAAAAAAAAAAAAAAAAAAAAAAAAAAAAAACACGACTGCCCGTTGTAATCTACGAACGTCTTCCTCGCCGCCGCACGCACGCAGCATAGCTGTTGCAAGCGAACATTAGTAAAAACTTACAAATTAATATTCCGCGGATCGAATTATTTTATAATTTTAATTTCTTCTCTACTAAAGTTTCTTTACATGTATATATATATACACTCTTCTGTGAGTTAAAAAAAAAAAAAAAAAAAAAAAAAAAAAAAAAAAAAAAAACACGACTGCCCGTTGTAATCTACGAACGTCTTCCTCGCCGCCGCACGCACGCAGCATAGCTGTTGCAAGCGAACATTAGTAAAAACTTACAAATTAATATTCCGCGGATCGAATTATTTTATAATTTTAATTTCTTCTCTACTAAAGTTTCTTTACATGTATATATATATACACTCTTCTGTGAGTTAAAAAAAAAAAACAAAAAACAAAAAAAAAAAAAAACACGACTGCCCGTTGTAATCTACGAACGTCTTCCTCGCCGCCGCACGCACGCAGCATAGCTGTTGCAAGCGAACATTAGTAAAAACTTACAAATTAATATTCCGCGGATCGAATTATTTTATAATTTTAATTTCTTCTCTACTAAAGTTTCTTTACATGTATATATATATACACTCTTCTGTGAGTTAAAAAAAAAAAAAAAAAAAAAAAAAAACACGACTGCCCGTTGTAATCTACGAACGTCTTCCTCGCCGCCGCACGCACGCAGCATAGCTGTTACAAGCGAACATTAGTAAAAACTTACAAATTAATATTCCGCGGATCGAATTATTTTATAATTTTAATTTCTTCTCTACTAAAGTTTCTTTACATGTATATATATATACACTCTTCTGTGAGTTAAAAAAAAAAAAAAAAAAAAAAAAAAAAAAAAAAAAAAAAACACGACTGCCCGTTGTAATCTACGAACGTCTTCCTCGCCGCCGCACGCACGCAGCATAGCTGTTGCAAGCGAACATTAGTAAAAACTTACAAATTAATATTCCGCGGATCGAATTATTTTATAATTTTAATTTCTTCTCTACTAAAGTTTCTTTACATGTATATATATATACACTCTTCTGTGAGTTAAAAAAAAAAAAAAAAAAAAAAAAAAAAAAAAAAAAACACGACTGCCCGTTGTAATCTACGAACGTCTTCCTCGCCGCCGCACGCACGCAGCATAGCTGTTGCAAGCGAACATTAGTAAAAACTTACAAATTAATATTCCGCGGATCGAATTATTTTATAATTTTAATTTCTTCTCTACTAAAGTTTCTTTACATGTATATATATATACACTCTTCTGTGAGTTAAAAAAAAAAAAAAAAAAAAAAAACACGACTGCCCGTTGTAATCTACGAACGTCTTCCTCGCCGCCGCACGCACGCAGCATAGCTGTTGCAAGCGAACATTAGTAAAAACTTACAAATTAATATTCCGCGGATCGAATTATTTTATAATTTTAATTTCTTCTCTACTAAAGTTTCTTTACATGTATATATATATACACTCTTCTGTGAGTTAAAAAAAAAAAAAAAAAAAAAAAAACACGACTGCCCGTTGTAATCTACGAACGTCTTCCTCGCCGCCGCACGCACGCAGCATAGCTTTTGCAAGCGAACATTAGTAAAAACTTACAAATTAATATTCCGCGGATCGAATTATTTTATAATTTTAATTTCTTCTCTACTAAAGTTTCTTTACATGTATATATATATACACTCTTCTGTGAGTTAAAAAAAAAAAAAAAAAAAAAAAAAAAAAAAAAAACACGACTGCCCGTTGTAATCTACGAACGTCTTCCTCGCCGCCGCACGCACGCAGCATAGCTGTTGCAAGCGAACATTAGTAAAAACTTACAAATTAATATTCCGCGGATCGAATTATTTTATAATTTTAATTTCTTCTCTACTAAAGTTTCTTTACATGTATATATATATACACTCTTCTGTGAGTTAAAAAAAAAAAAAAAAAAAAAAAAAAAAAAAAAAAAACACGACTGCCCGTTGTAATCTACGAACGTCTTCCTCGCCGCCGCACGCACGCAGCATAGCTGTTGCAAGCGAACATTAGTAAAAACTTACAAATTAATATTCCGCGGATCGAATTATTTTATAATTTTAATTTCTTCTCTACTAAAGTTTCTTTACATGTATATATATATACACTCTTCTGTGAGTTAAAAAAAAAAAAAAAAAAAAAAAAAAAAAAAAAAAACACGACTGCCCGTTGTAATCTACGAACGTCTTCCTCGCCGCCGCACGCACGCAGCATAGCTGTTGCAAGCGAACATTAGTAAAAACTTACAAATTAATATTCCGCGGATCGAATTATTTTATAATTTTAATTTCTTCTCTACTAAAGTTTCTTTACATGTATATATATATACACTCTTCTGTGAGTTAAAAAAAAAAAAAAAAAAAAAAAAAAAAAAAAAAAAAAAAAACACGACTGCCCGTTGTAATCTACGAACGTCTTCCTCGCCGCCGCACGCACGCAGCATAGCTGTTGCAAGCGAACATTAGTAAAAACTTACAAATTAATATTCCGCGGATCGAATTATTTTATAATTTTAATTTCTTCTCTACTAAAGTTTCTTTACATGTATATATATATACACTCTTCTGTGAGTTAAAAAAAAAAAAAAAAAAAAAAAAAAAAAAAAAAAAAAAAAAAACACGACTGCCCGTTGTAATCTACGAACGTCTTCCTCGCCGCCGCACGCACGCAGCATAGCTGTTGCAAGCGAACATTAGTAAAAACTTACAAATTAATATTCCGCGGATCGAATTATTTTATAATTTTAATTTCTTCTCTACTAAAGTTTCTTTACATGTATATATATATACACTCTTCTGTGAGTTAAAAAAAAAAAAAAAAAAAAAAAAAAAAAAAAAAAAAAAACACGACTGCCCGTTGTAATCTACGAACGTCTTCCTCGCCGCCGCACGCACGCAGCATAGCTGTTACAAGCGAACATTAGTAAAAACTTACAAATTAATATTCCGCGGATCGAATTATTTTATAATTTTAATTTCTTCTCTACTAAAGTTTCTTTACATGTATATATATATACACTCTTCTGTGAGTTAAAAAAAAAAAAAAAAAAAAAAAAAAAAAAAAAAAAAACACGACTGCCCGTTGTAATCTACGAACGTCTTCCTCGCCGCCGCACGCACGCAGCATAGCTGTTGCAAGCGAACATTAGTAAAAACTTACAAATTAATATTCCGCGGATCGAATTATTTTATAATTTTAATTTCTTCTCTACTAAAGTTTCTTTACATGTATATATATATACACTCTTCTGTGAGTTAAAAAAAAAAAAAAAAAAAAAAAAAAAAAAAAAAACACGACTGCCCGTTGTAATCTACGAACGTCTTCCTCGCCGCCGCACGCACGCAGCATAGCTGTTGCAAGCGAACATTAGTAAAAACTTACAAATTAATATTCCGCGGATCGAATTATTTTATAATTTTAATTTCTTCTCTACTAAAGTTTCTTTACATGTATATATATATACACTCTTCTGTGAGTTAAAAAAAAAAAAAAAAAAAAAAAAAAAAAAAAAAAAACACGACTGCCCGTTGTAATCTACGAACGTCTTCCTCGCCGCCGCACGCACGCAGCATAGCTGTTGCAAGCGAACATTAGTAAAAACTTACAAATTAATATTCCGCGGATCGAATTATTTTATAATTTTAATTTCTTCTCTACTAAAGTTTCTTTACATGTATATATATATACACTCTTCTGTGAGTTAAAAAAAAAAAAAAAAAAAAAAAAAAAAAAAAAAAAAACACGACTGCCCGTTGTAATCTACGAACGTCTTCCTCGCCGCCGCACGCACGCAGCATAGCTGTTGCAAGCGAACATTAGTAAAAACTTACAAATTAATATTCCGCGGATCGAATTATTTTATAATTTTAATTTCTTCTCTACTAAAGTTTCTTTACATGTATATATATATACACTCTTCTGTGAGTTAAAAAAAAAAAAAAAAAAAAAAAAAAAAAAAAAAAAACACGACTGCCCGTTGTAATCTACGAACGTCTTCCTCGCCGCCGCACGCACGCAGCATAGCTGTTGCAAGCGAACATTAGTAAAAACTTACAAATTAATATTCCGCGGATCGAATTATTTTATAATTTTAATTTCTTCTCTACTAAAGTTTCTTTACATGTATATATATATACACTCTTCTGTGAGTTAAAAAAAAAAAAAAAAAAAAAAAAAAAAAAAAAAAAAACACGACTGCCCGTTGTAATCTACGAACGTCTTCCTCGCCGCCGCACGCACGCAGCATAGCTGTTGCAAGCGAACATTAGTAAAAACTTACAAATTAATATTCCGCGGATCGAATTATTTTATAATTTTAATTTCTTCTCTACTAAAGTTTCTTTACATGTATATATATATACACTCTTCTGTGAGTTAAAAAAAAAAAAAAAAAAAAAAAAAAAAAAAAAAAAAACACGACTGCCCGTTGTAATCTACGAACGTCTTCCTCGCCGCCGCACGCACGCAGCATAGCTGTTGCAAGCGAACATTAGTAAAAACTTACAAATTAATATTCCGCGGATCGAATTATTTTATAATTTTAATTTCTTCTCTACTAAAGTTTCTTTACATGTATATATATATACACTCTTCTGTGAGTTAAAAAAAAAAAAAAAAAAAAAAAAAAAAAAAAAAAAAAAACACGACTGCCCGTTGTAATCTACGAACGTCTTCCTCGCCGCCGCACGCACGCAGCATAGCTGTTGCAAGCGAACATTAGTAAAAACTTACAAATTAATATTCCGCGGATCGAATTATTTTATAATTTTAATTTCTTCTCTACTAAAGTTTCTTTACATGTATATATATATACACTCTTCTGTGAGTTAAAAAAAAAAAAAAAAAAAAAAAAAAAAAAAAAAAAAAACACGACTGCCCGTTGTAATCTACGAACGTCTTCCTCGCCGCCGCACGCACGCAGCATAGCTGTTGCAAGCGAACATTAGTAAAAACTTACAAATTAATATTCCGCGGATCGAATTATTTTATAATTTTAATTTCTTCTCTACTAAAGTTTCTTTACATGTATATATATATACACTCTTCTGTGAGTTAAAAAAAAAAAAAAAAAAAAAAAAAAAAAAAAAAAAAAACACGACTGCCCGTTGTAATCTACGAACGTCTTCCTCGCCGCCGCACGCACGCAGCATAGCTGTTGCAAGCGAACATTAGTAAAAACTTACAAATTAATATTCCGCGGATCGAATTATTTTATAATTTTAATTTCTTCTCTACTAAAGTTTCTTTACATGTATATATATATACACTCTTCTGTGAGTTAAAAAAAAAAAAAAAAAAAAAAAAAAAAAAAAAAAAAAACACGACTGCCCGTTGTAATCTACGAACGTCTTCCTCGCCGCCGCACGCACGCAGCATAGCTGTTGCAAGCGAACATTAGTAAAAACTTACAAATTAATATTCCGCGGATCGAATTATTTTATAATTTTAATTTCTTCTCTACTAAAGTTTCTTTACATGTATATATATATACACTCTTCTGTGAGTTAAAAAAAAAAAAAAAAAAAAAAAAAAAAAAAAAAAAAAACACGACTGCCCGTTGTAATCTACGAACGTCTTCCTCGCCGCCGCACGCACGCAGCATAGCTGTTGCAAGCGAACATTAGTAAAAACTTACAAATTAATATTCCGCGGATCGAATTATTTTATAATTTTAATTTCTTCTCTACTAAAGTTTCTTTACATGTATATATATATACACTCTTCTGTGAGTTAAAAAAAAAAAAAAAAAAAAAAAAAAAAAAAAAAAAAAACACGACTGCCCGTTGTAATCTACGAACGTCTTCCTCGCCGCCGCACGCACGCAGCATAGCTGTTGCAAGCGAACATTAGTAAAAACTTACAAATTAATATTCCGCGGATCGAATTATTTTATAATTTTAATTTCTTCTCTACTAAAGTTTCTTTACATGTATATATATATACACTCTTCTGTGAGTTAAAAAAAAAAAAAAAAAAAAAAAAAAAAAAAAAAAAACACGACTGCCCGTTGTAATCTACGAACGTCTTCCTCGCCGCCGCACGCACGCAGCATAGCTGTTGCAAGCGAACATTAGTAAAAACTTACAAATTAATATTCCGCGGATCGAATTATTTTATAATTTTAATTTCTTCTCTACTAAAGTTTCTTTACATGTATATATATATACACTCTTCTGTGAGTTAAAAAAAAAAAAAAAAAAAAAAAAAAAAAAAAAAAAAACACGACTGCCCGTTGTAATCTACGAACGTCTTCCTCGCCGCCGCACGCACGCAGCATAGCTGTTGCAAGCGAACATTAGTAAAAACTTACAAATTAATATTCCGCGGATCGAATTATTTTATAATTTTAATTTCTTCTCTACTAAAGTTTCTTTACATGTATATATATATACACTCTTCTGTGAGTTAAAAAAAAAAAAAAAAAAAAAAAAAAAAAAAAAAAAACACGACTGCCCGTTGTAATCTACGAACGTCTTCCTCGCCGCCGCACGCACGCAGCATAGCTGTTGCAAGCGAACATTAGTAAAAACTTACAAATTAATATTCCGCGGATCGAATTATTTTATAATTTTAATTTCTTCTCTACTAAAGTTTCTTTACATGTATATATATATACACTCTTCTGTGAGTTAAAAAAAAAAAAAAAAAAAAAAAAAAAAAAAAAAAAAACACGACTGCCCGTTGTAATCTACGAACGTCTTCCTCGCCGCCGCACGCACGCAGCATAGCTGTTGCAAGCGAACATTAGTAAAAACTTACAAATTAATATTCCGCGGATCGAATTATTTTATAATTTTAATTTCTTCTCTACTAAAGTTTCTTTACATGTATATATATATACACTCTTCTGTGAGTTAAAAAAAAAAAAAAAAAAAAAAAAAAAAAAAAAAAAACACGACTGCCCGTTGTAATCTACGAACGTCTTCCTCGCCGCCGCACGCACGCAGCATAGCTGTTGCAAGCGAACATTAGTAAAAACTTACAAATTAATATTCCGCGGATCGAATTATTTTATAATTTTAATTTCTTCTCTACTAAAGTTTCTTTACATGTATATATATATACACTCTTCTGTGAGTTAAAAAAAAAAAAAAAAAAAAAAAAAAAAAAAAAAAAAACACGACTGCCCGTTGTAATCTACGAACGTCTTCCTCGCCGCCGCACGCACGCAGCATAGCTGTTGCAAGCGAACATTAGTAAAAACTTACAAATTAATATTCCGCGGATCGAATTATTTTATAATTTTAATTTCTTCTCTACTAAAGTTTCTTTACATGTATATATATATACACTCTTCTGTGAGTTAAAAAAAAAAAAAAAAAAAAAAAAAAAAAAAAAAAAAAACACGACTGCCCGTTGTAATCTACGAACGTCTTCCTCGCCGCCGCACGCACGCAGCATAGCTGTTGCAAGCGAACATTAGTAAAAACTTACAAATTAATATTCCGCGGATCGAATTATTTTATAATTTTAATTTCTTCTCTACTAAAGTTTCTTTACATGTATATATATATACACTCTTCTGTGAGTTAAAAAAAAAAAAAAAAAAAAAAAAAAAAAAAAAAAAAACACGACTGCCCGTTGTAATCTACGAACGTCTTCCTCGCCGCCGCACGCACGCAGCATAGCTGTTGCAAGCGAACATTAGTAAAAACTTACAAATTAATATTCCGCGGATCGAATTATTTTATAATTTTAATTTCTTCTCTACTAAAGTTTCTTTACATGTATATATATATACACTCTTCTGTGAGTTAAAAAAAAAAAAAAAAAAAAAAAAAAAAAAAAAAAAAACACGACTGCCCGTTGTAATCTACGAACGTCTTCCTCGCCGCCGCACGCACGCAGCATAGCTGTTGCAAGCGAACATTAGTAAAAACTTACAAATTAATATTCCGCGGATCGAATTATTTTATAATTTTAATTTCTTCTCTACTAAAGTTTCTTTACATGTATATATATATACACTCTTCTGTGAGTTAAAAAAAAAAAAAAAAAAAAAAAAAAAAAAAAAAAAAACACGACTGCCCGTTGTAATCTACGAACGTCTTCCTCGCCGCCGCACGCACGCAGCATAGCTGTTGCAAGCGAACATTAGTAAAAACTTACAAATTAATATTCCGCGGATCGAATTATTTTATAATTTTAATTTCTTCTCTACTAAAGTTTCTTTACATGTATATATATATACACTCTTCTGTGAGTTAAAAAAAAAAAAAAAAAAAAAAAAAAAAAAAAAAAAACACGACTGCCCGTTGTAATCTACGAACGTCTTCCTCGCCGCCGCACGCACGCAGCATAGCTGTTGCAAGCGAACATTAGTAAAAACTTACAAATTAATATTCCGCGGATCGAATTATTTTATAATTTTAATTTCTTCTCTACTAAAGTTTCTTTACATGTATATATATATACACTCTTCTGTGAGTTAAAAAAAAAAAAAAAAAAAAAAAAAAAAAAAAAAAAAACACGACTGCCCGTTGTAATCTACGAACGTCTTCCTCGCCGCCGCACGCACGCAGCATAGCTGTTGCAAGCGAACATTAGTAAAAACTTACAAATTAATATTCCGCGGATCGAATTATTTTATAATTTTAATTTCTTCTCTACTAAAGTTTCTTTACATGTATATATATATACACTCTTCTGTGAGTTAAAAAAAAAAAAAAAAAAAAAAAAAAAAAAAAAAAAAAAACACGACTGCCCGTTGTAATCTACGAACGTCTTCCTCGCCGCCGCACGCACGCAGCATAGCTGTTGCAAGCGAACATTAGTAAAAACTTACAAATTAATATTCCGCGGATCGAATTATTTTATAATTTTAATTTCTTCTCTACTAAAGTTTCTTTACATGTATATATATATACACTCTTCTGTGAGTTAAAAAAAAAAAAAAAAAAAAAAAAAAAAAAAAAAAAAACACGACTGCCCGTTGTAATCTACGAACGTCTTCCTCGCCGCCGCACGCACGCAGCATAGCTGTTGCAAGCGAACATTAGTAAAAACTTACAAATTAATATTCCGCGGATCGAATTATTTTATAATTTTAATTTCTTCTCTACTAAAGTTTCTTTACATGTATATATATATACACTCTTCTGTGAGTTAAAAAAAAAAAAAAAAAAAAAAAAAAAAAAAAAAAAAACACGACTGCCCGTTGTAATCTACGAACGTCTTCCTCGCCGCCGCACGCACGCAGCATAGCTGTTGCAAGCGAACATTAGTAAAAACTTACAAATTAATATTCCGCGGATCGAATTATTTTATAATTTTAATTTCTTCTCTACTAAAGTTTCTTTACATGTATATATATATACACTCTTCTGTGAGTTAAAAAAAAAAAAAAAAAAAAAAAAAAAAAAAAAAAAAACACGACTGCCCGTTGTAATCTACGAACGTCTTCCTCGCCGCCGCACGCACGCAGCATAGCTGTTGCAAGCGAACATTAGTAAAAACTTACAAATTAATATTCCGCGGATCGAATTATTTTATAATTTTAATTTCTTCTCTACTAAAGTTTCTTTACATGTATATATATATACACTCTTCTGTGAGTTAAAAAAAAAAAAAAAAAAAAAAAAAAAAAAAAAAAAACACGACTGCCCGTTGTAATCTACGAACGTCTTCCTCGCCGCCGCACGCACGCAGCATAGCTGTTGCAAGCGAACATTAGTAAAAACTTACAAATTAATATTCCGCGGATCGAATTATTTTATAATTTTAATTTCTTCTCTACTAAAGTTTCTTTACATGTATATATATATACACTCTTCTGTGAGTTAAAAAAAAAAAAAAAAAAAAAAAAAAAAAAAAAAAACACGACTGCCCGTTGTAATCTACGAACGTCTTCCTCGCCGCCGCACGCACGCAGCATAGCTGTTGCAAGCGAACATTAGTAAAAACTTACAAATTAATATTCCGCGGATCGAATTATTTTATAATTTTAATTTCTTCTCTACTAAAGTTTCTTTACATGTATATATATATACACTCTTCTGTGAGTTAAAAAAAAAAAAAAAAAAAAAAAAAAAAAAAAAAAAAAACACGACTGCCCGTTGTAATCTACGAACGTCTTCCTCGCCGCCGCACGCACGCAGCATAGCTGTTGCAAGCGAACATTAGTAAAAACTTACAAATTAATATTCCGCGGATCGAATTATTTTATAATTTTAATTTCTTCTCTACTAAAGTTTCTTTACATGTATATATATATACACTCTTCTGTGAGTTAAAAAAAAAAAAAAAAAAAAAAAAAAAAAAAAAAAAAAACACGACTGCCCGTTGTAATCTACGAACGTCTTCCTCGCCGCCGCACGCACGCAGCATAGCTGTTGCAAGCGAACATTAGTAAAAACTTACAAATTAATATTCCGCGGATCGAATTATTTTATAATTTTAATTTCTTCTCTACTAAAGTTTCTTTACATGTATATATATATACACTCTTCTGTGAGTTAAAAAAAAAAAAAAAAAAAAAAAAAAAAAAAAAAAAAACACGACTGCCCGTTGTAATCTACGAACGTCTTCCTCGCCGCCGCACGCACGCAGCATAGCTGTTGCAAGCGAACATTAGTAAAAACTTACAAATTAATATTCCGCGGATCGAATTATTTTATAATTTTAATTTCTTCTCTACTAAAGTTTCTTTACATGTATATATATATACACTCTTCTGTGAGTTAAAAAAAAAAAAAAAAAAAAAAAAAAAAAAAAAAAACACGACTGCCCGTTGTAATCTACGAACGTCTTCCTCGCCGCCGCACGCACGCAGCATAGCTGTTGCAAGCGAACATTAGTAAAAACTTACAAATTAATATTCCGCGGATCGAATTATTTTATAATTTTAATTTCTTCTCTACTAAAGTTTCTTTACATGTATATATATATACACTCTTCTGTGAGTTAAAAAAAAAAAAAAAAAAAAAAAAAAAAAAAAAAAAAACACGACTGCCCGTTGTAATCTACGAACGTCTTCCTCGCCGCCGCACGCACGCAGCATAGCTGTTGCAAGCGAACATTAGTAAAAACTTACAAATTAATATTCCGCGGATCGAATTATTTTATAATTTTAATTTCTTCTCTACTAAAGTTTCTTTACATGTATATATATATACACTCTTCTGTGAGTTAAAAAAAAAAAAAAAAAAAAAAAAAAAAAAAAAAAAAACACGACTGCCCGTTGTAATCTACGAACGTCTTCCTCGCCGCCGCACGCACGCAGCATAGCTGTTGCAAGCGAACATTAGTAAAAACTTACAAATTAATATTCCGCGGATCGAATTATTTTATAATTTTAATTTCTTCTCTACTAAAGTTTCTTTACATGTATATATATATACACTCTTCTGTGAGTTAAAAAAAAAAAAAAAAAAAAAAAAAAAAAAAAAAAAAACACGACTGCCCGTTGTAATCTACGAACGTCTTCCTCGCCGCCGCACGCACGCAGCATAGCTGTTGCAAGCGAACATTAGTAAAAACTTACAAATTAATATTCCGCGGATCGAATTATTTTATAATTTTAATTTCTTCTCTACTAAAGTTTCTTTACATGTATATATATATACACTCTTCTGTGAGTTAAAAAAAAAAAAAAAAAAAAAAAAAAAAAAAAAAAAACACGACTGCCCGTTGTAATCTACGAACGTCTTCCTCGCCGCCGCACGCACGCAGCATAGCTGTTGCAAGCGAACATTAGTAAAAACTTACAAATTAATATTCCGCGGATCGAATTATTTTATAATTTTAATTTCTTCTCTACTAAAGTTTCTTTACATGTATATATATATACACTCTTCTGTGAGTTAAAAAAAAAAAAAAAAAAAAAAAAAAAAAAAAAAAAACACGACTGCCCGTTGTAATCTACGAACGTCTTCCTCGCCGCCGCACGCACGCAGCATAGCTGTTGCAAGCGAACATTAGTAAAAACTTACAAATTAATATTCCGCGGATCGAATTATTTTATAATTTTAATTTCTTCTCTACTAAAGTTTCTTTACATGTATATATATATACACTCTTCTGTGAGTTAAAAAAAAAAAAAAAAAAAAAAAAAAAAAAAAAACACGACTGCCCGTTGTAATCTACGAACGTCTTCCTCGCCGCCGCACGCACGCAGCATAGCTGTTGCAAGCGAACATTAGTAAAAACTTACAAATTAATATTCCGCGGATCGAATTATTTTATAATTTTAATTTCTTCTCTACTAAAGTTTCTTTACATGTATATATATATACACTCTTCTGTGAGTTAAAAAAAAAAAAAAAAAAAAAAAAAAAAAAAAAAACACGACTGCCCGTTGTAATCTACGAACGTCTTCCTCGCCGCCGCACGCACGCAGCATAGCTGTTGCAAGCGAACATTAGTAAAAACTTACAAATTAATATTCCGCGGATCGAATTATTTTATAATTTTAATTTCTTCTCTACTAAAGTTTCTTTACATGTATATATATATACACTCTTCTGTGAGTTAAAAAAAAAAAAAAAAAAAAAAAAAAAAAAAAAAAAAAACACGACTGCCCGTTGTAATCTACGAACGTCTTCCTCGCCGCCGCACGCACGCAGCATAGCTGTTGCAAGCGAACATTAGTAAAAACTTACAAATTAATATTCCGCGGATCGAATTATTTTATAATTTTAATTTCTTCTCTACTAAAGTTTCTTTACATGTATATATATATACACTCTTCTGTGAGTTAAAAAAAAAAAAAAAAAAAAAAAAAAAAAAAAAAAAACACGACTGCCCGTTGTAATCTACGAACGTCTTCCTCGCCGCCGCACGCACGCAGCATAGCTGTTGCAAGCGAACATTAGTAAAAACTTACAAATTAATATTCCGCGGATCGAATTATTTTATAATTTTAATTTCTTCTCTACTAAAGTTTCTTTACATGTATATATATATACACTCTTCTGTGAGTTAAAAAAAAAAAAAAAAAAAAAAAAAAAAAAAAAAAAAACACGACTGCCCGTTGTAATCTACGAACGTCTTCCTCGCCGCCGCACGCACGCAGCATAGCTGTTGCAAGCGAACATTAGTAAAAACTTACAAATTAATATTCCGCGGATCGAATTATTTTATAATTTTAATTTCTTCTCTACTAAAGTTTCTTTACATGTATATATATATACACTCTTCTGTGAGTTAAAAAAAAAAAAAAAAAAAAAAAAAAAAAAAAAACACGACTGCCCGTTGTAATCTACGAACGTCTTCCTCGCCGCCGCACGCACGCAGCATAGCTGTTGCAAGCGAACATTAGTAAAAACTTACAAATTAATATTCCGCGGATCGAATTATTTTATAATTTTAATTTCTTCTCTACTAAAGTTTCTTTACATGTATATATATATACACTCTTCTGTGAGTTAAAAAAAAAAAAAAAAAAAAAAAAAAAAAAAAAAAACACGACTGCCCGTTGTAATCTACGAACGTCTTCCTCGCCGCCGCACGCACGCAGCATAGCTGTTGCAAGCGAACATTAGTAAAAACTTACAAATTAATATTCCGCGGATCGAATTATTTTATAATTTTAATTTCTTCTCTACTAAAGTTTCTTTACATGTATATATATATACACTCTTCTGTGAGTTAAAAAAAAAAAAAAAAAAAAAAAAAAAAAAAAAAAAACACGACTGCCCGTTGTAATCTACGAACGTCTTCCTCGCCGCCGCACGCACGCAGCATAGCTGTTGCAAGCGAACATTAGTAAAAACTTACAAATTAATATTCCGCGGATCGAATTATTTTATAATTTTAATTTCTTCTCTACTAAAGTTTCTTTACATGTATATATATATACACTCTTCTGTGAGTTAAAAAAAAAAAAAAAAAAAAAAAAAAAAAAAAAACACGACTGCCCGTTGTAATCTACGAACGTCTTCCTCGCCGCCGCACGCACGCAGCATAGCTGTTGCAAGCGAACATTAGTAAAAACTTACAAATTAATATTCCGCGGATCGAATTATTTTATAATTTTAATTTCTTCTCTACTAAAGTTTCTTTACATGTATATATATATACACTCTTCTGTGAGTTAAAAAAAAAAAAAAAAAAAAAAAAAAAAAAAAAAAAAACACGACTGCCCGTTGTAATCTACGAACGTCTTCCTCGC
Organism: Zhengitettix transpicula; assembly: GCA_037074705.1. Classification (NCBI taxonomy): domain Eukaryota; kingdom Metazoa; phylum Arthropoda; class Insecta; order Orthoptera; family Tetrigidae; genus Zhengitettix; species Zhengitettix transpicula. The sequence goes on from JAYJMR010000291.1 coordinate 32,485, forward strand.
CGCCGCACGCACGTAGCATAGCTGTTGCAAGCGAACATTAGTAAAAACTTACAAATTAATATTCCGCGGATCGAATTATTTTATAATTTTAATTTCTTCTCTACTAAAGTTTCTTTACATGTATATATATATACACTCTTCTGTGAGTTAAAAAAAAAAAAAAAAAAAAAAAAAAAAAAAAAAAAACACGACTGCCCGTTGTAATCTACGAACGTCTTCCTCGCCGCCGCACGCACGCAGCATAGCTGTTACAAGCGAACATTAGTAAAAACTTACAAATTAATATTCCGCGGATCGAATTATTTTATAATTTTAATTTCTTCTCTACTAAAGTTTCTTACATGTATATATATATACACTCTTCTGTGAGTTAAAAAAAAAAAAAAAAAAAAAAAAAAAAAAAAAAACACGACTGCCCGTTGTAATCTACGAACGTCTTCCTCGCCGCCGCACGCACGCAGCATAGCTGTTACAACGAAACATTATATTAACTTACAAATTAATATTCCCGGATCGAAATATTTATACTTTAATTTCTTCTCTACCTAAAGTTCTTTACATATCTAATATTATTACAACCTCTTCTGTAGGTTAAAAATAAAAAAAAAAAAAAAAAAAAAAAAAAACACGACTGCCCTTATGTAAACTACGAACGTCTTCCTCCCCCGCACGCACGCAGCATACTGTTG